>JAHPZR010025569.1:27500-30296 GCA_019787425.1 Platygyra sinensis
GGTGGAATTTTCTGGGGAAAAAAAGTTAAAACTTAGCCTTAGCGCTCGAAAGGTCAAGGTAACTTTAACTTTAAATGTTAAGAAGACTAAATACATGCTTATAGGGAGCCAATTTAAGTTATCCCAAATAAATAGTGACTTCACAGTCAAAGTCAATAATACACCCATAGAAAGAGTAATTAAACATAAATTCCTTGGAGTTCAAATTGATGAATCTTTGAACTGGCGCCCACACATTGATACCATTTCAAAGAAAATATCCGCTGGTATTGCTATTTTAAGGCGTGTAAGTCATTTTATACCATTTGATATTAGAGTGAATATGTACAATGCACTGGTAATGCCATATTTTAATTACTGTAGTGCCGTATGGGGTAACATCAATAAGGGACTAGCAGACAAACTTCAAAAGCTGCAGAATAGGGCTGCTAGAATTCTCACCTATTCTAACTATGATGTTCGCTCAAGTGTTTTGTTGGATGAGCTTGGCTGGGAAAGGCTAGAATATGTAAGACTTAAACAGTTGGCTGTGACAATGTATAAAATCCATAATAATCTTTCCCCAGCGTATCTGAGGCGGATCTTTACCAACACCTCAAATGTACATTCACACAATCTCAGAAATTCTGAGATGAATTATTATGTCCCCAGACCCAGAACTGAGTCTGCAAAAGGGAGCCTACACTACAGAGGATCTGTTCTGTGGAACAAGATTCCCTCAGAGATTAGAAAACTGTCTAGTTTAAATGTTTTTAAAACTTCATTTGATGGGAAAGATTTTTTCTAATACACCTTGACTCATTTTAAGTCTTATCATTCATAATGTAAGTTTTTGTATTTTTAACATTATAGTTCCTTAGAGTATTTTAGTATAGTTTTAAACACGATTCGTAGGAAGACCATGTAAAGTGATATGATCTCGTGGATAAATAAAGATTGATGATGATGATGATATTTTCTCCTTAGACATAAACAAAATTCTCCGATTACAACTCACGTTTTTGCGTAATGAAATTCGGTCGTGATGTAACAGTAGATGACGGCGGTAACTATGTCACGTTTCATGAGCTGAACGTTTGCAACCCAGGCACTGAGCCAACTTTGAATCAAGCAATCTCTGTTGTTTCCAGTCTTTTAAGATAAAGACTTGTTTCCATATCTCAAACCGCCCTCTCCCTATTCACTTACACTCACATGAAATTTCTAAGTTTCTTGACACAGAGGCTTAGTTTCTGCTCAAGAAATGTTGTCAAAGTGCAAGTCTATCTATGTGCCTATTGTGTTTGTGTTTGTGTGTTTTTGTGTGATAATTAATGATAATTTGTTACTATCGGAATTTGTAATTTACTTGTAAAAAAAATATTAATTATGGTAAACTTGTACTATATTTAGGAATGTGAGTACAAATAAAAAAAAAAAGTATCTTCAATTTTAAAGGAAAAAAAAATGTCGGTGTCACGAGGTAGATTAGGCTCGATTTCCAGCCGTTTTGGGAGTCCGGTTGTTTGTCCTCCTCCCAACTACTGTGGGGCAAGGAACGCGGGCTCACAAAACGGCTGGAAATCGAGCCTAGAGGTAGATCGGCAGTCTTCTAACCTAACCACTGGACCACTGAGGTTTCGCTACCAGGGGATGGTTTGATTTAAGTACTATATCGAAAGCTCGAACGCTATAAAGAAGCTAACCATTAACCCTAACCCTAACCCTGATCAGTACTTTCAGTGCAAAGGCCTATAATCACTATTACTTTGTGTACGCATCACAACGTATCCAAGGGCGGTTTGAGATATGGAATCAAGTCCTAACCACCTTTTAAATTGTTTCCGGATAATGTTTTCTCGCAAAACGTTGTTGCTAAATATTACGTAATGTTTTTGTGAGCGCAAAAGAGTTAAAAAAGCGCGGTTTTAAGTTTTTTTAAACTTCTTGTAATTTATGTTCTGTTTGCAATATTTGTTTAATTATTTACACGTCCCCAATTAGCACAGTAGTGCTTAATACACTTTACACTTAAAAAAATTGTTTATTTTATTTAAAGTTTTTTTTTTATTTGATAAGGTGAACCTCTTGGCAAAAAATTGTGATAAACTATAAATAAATCAACTTTACCAAGTTCTGTAATATTTTGTCGGAGCATGCTCCTATTGGTCCAGCAGATTTGCTGGTTATCGGGTTAAGCGTATCCGGATTCTTGACAGCATTCAACAGGGAAATGACTGACATTAAAAAACGCATGAATTTTATTCACAATCGTCGTTCATTCAACACTTCGCTATCTCCACAGGAAATTCAACCCCATTTGAGGCCTTTCGATACAAACGAAAGAATACCGTAATTATCCGATGTTAATTTGTTATAAAACGGTTAGCCTTTTTCTGAAATCAGCTGCGTTCCCTCTGTAATTATGTATTCAAAACCGTATTTCGCTCGACGGATTTTGGGTTATTTTCAGTGTACTGTGGAATCCAGCTTGGTCAGGAACAACTGCACCGTTGGGCTCATAAATGTTTCAGTCATTTTATTGGAAATCTCTCAGTAGTTCAGACGAAGAGGTACTGAGGTCTCTATTTCTTGGGCTACTGTCTTGCACGTTCACCGTCTAACTTCTACTTCAAAAGAACTTGACTAACAACTAGCATATATCGGTAGCCAAGTGTGGGTCACACGCGATGAACTGACCTTGTAGGACTAAACATAGTTTTAAGAATATAATACTAACCCAAACAGTAGAACGCGACTTTCAGAAGCGAACTACAAATTAAAGTTCTCAAATCTAAAGTTTAGAGAATCAGAAAC
>JAHPZR010025571.1:0-35000 GCA_019787425.1 Platygyra sinensis
AGCCTTTTTCTGAAATCAGCTGCGTTCCCTCTGTAATTATGTATTCAAAACCGTATTTCGCTCGACGGATTTTGGGTTATTTTCAGTGTACTGTGGAATCCAGCTTGGTCAGGAACAATTGCACCTTTGGGCTCATAGATGTTTCAGTCATTTTATTGGAAATCTCTCAGTAGTTCAGACGAAGAGGTACTGAGGTCTCTATTTCTTGGGCTACTGTCTTGCCGTTCACCGTCTAACTTCTACTTCAAAAAGAACTTGACTAACAAACTAGCATACATCGGTAGCCAAGTGTGGTCACACGCGACGAACTGACCTTGTAGGACTAAACATAGGTTTAAGAATATATTAGAAAACAGTCCTAAGAAAGTACGCGCGCGCTGATTGGTTAAAAATCGTGTTTGTATAACTCGATGGAGACACAAAACTAGCGCGCGCTTGTTGACGTAGTGATGGGCGCGAGCAAAGAGAATTTACATTTGATATCCAAAGCTAACAAGTTGTTTTCCTTTTTCTCGTCGTGGTGTTTTTCTAAAAGAAATAGAAAACATGTATTTCGTGTTTCTATCGAGTTATGCAAACACTCGTGAAGTTTGGGAGAACTCGAAAAAGCTGTGGGAAACACTCGCCTGCGGCTCGTGTTCCCACAGCATTTCTCGTTCTCCCAAACTTCCACTCGTGTTTGTATAACTCGATAGAAACACGGTACATGTTTTCTATTTCTTAAATACTAACCCCAACAGTAGAACGCGACTTTCAGAAGCGAACTACAAATTAAAGTTCTCAAATCTAAAGTTTAGAGAATCAGAAACCTAAACAGAATCTCTTATATGTGGGAGATACAGACCATGTCCAGTAGACCGACCCAAATGTGACCAAAAATTGGGTATATTGTTCGGAGCTTGATAACCTAAGACAAAAATATTGAGGCCACAAGACTCTCTGTGTGGGCAGTCGGGTCCTCAGTAAAATCACAGAATTAACGTGGTAACAACAAAATGATAAACAATTGGTGATGACGAGCAAAATTCTAAACTGATTCGAAAACATCTATACAAATTCTTCAGCTTCGTAACAATTTGCTTCCATCCTCAAATTGCTTTGAAGATTAATTTCTTCCTGAATAAATATAGTTGGTACAAATCAAGGAATATTAAGCTGTTTGACAAGCCTTGCGTTTTATAAAGTTTCAGATAGATCCAGCTAAAATTTGTACTTTTGTTCCAGCAGTTCGAGCTTGGTCAAAGAAAATCTTATGATGATTTTATCTGCTCTTCAAGATTTCCTACAAAGGAACCCGGCCTAGTCCTCATTCTTCTGGTAGGCTGCGTTGTTTCCTTCAAAGGAAAAAACCTTTGAGCTTAGGTAAAAAAAGAAAGGAAATATGACATCTTACCACTGCAGTTGATACAGAGCCTTAGGCCGTGAAGTTGATTCAGAGCCTTGGGCCTAAGGGTGTCCGATTCGGTTGCAAAAATGAATATTGTTTTGGGGTGAAGCAGAAAAAAAAAATGTACCGCTCAGAATCGAGACCTAGCTCAGTCATTAATGTTCTGGTTGTCTTTGCGGGCTTTACTGACTGCTTGTTTGGTAAATGGCTGAAGGAATGATAACGGACTGCATTAAATCTCTCTTTATGAACGTAAAGTGTTCGTCGATTTCAGTCAAAAAATGAGCATTACTGGCTCTACCGCTTTGCGAGTGTTAAATAACCTAAAAAAACGATGTATCCATGGATGAAGAAAATAAACATTGACACCTTGAAGAGTCATTATTGATATCATTTCTAATTCTTGTGAGCTTTAAAGACCCCGAGTATTTAATCTCGTCTTTGTTTGTCAACATTTCCATCGCGATAGAACTCCGCGACCGAAATTTTGCTTTCACCAAACAAATGTTATGGGAAATCGTTGACATGTACTTTTTGTTTGCTAAAATGAGAGATGTAGGCCCAGATCAGTTGCACGATGGCACGGAAATTACCCCAGATTTAAGATACATTGCTCGGTCGTTAATAAAATCGCGGCCTTCTTCGTGATATTTGCGCTTTGTTCTGGCTCAGTGCGTGGAGAAATTTAGATAGTACGAATTAGTATTGGTGTATTGCGAGTAGTTGTATATTTCGTATTTAATTTACTAAATCTGCACATTGCTTGATTTAGATTAAGTGCAAATAAACTCATTTCACTTACCTTGGGTTATCTAGTTTTGTAGAATGCGTTTTGAAAATTTCTGAGCTGAAACTTTCGTGTAGCTTAGAAATGGGATTTCAAGCGTTTGAAACGATGGCTGGTAGGCACCTGCTTTACGCCACAATTTCGCAATATTTATCTTGGCGAATGTGCGCATTGCCCATTTCTCAATTTTCGTGCACCCGGCAGGTTAACAGATAGAATCGATTTGAATTACAAAAGCATTCATAAATATAGCTTAAACATCTATTTACACCTGGTATGAAACCTTATTGATGCAAGAAGATGCACACTTTGTGTGTTTTGTTAACAGGGTATGCAACTTATTTGAATTTAAGTGAATACGTGAGAGATCATAACTTTGAACTGCGGAGAAATGAATGATTTGAATTGCTATTCTGCTATGTTCTACTCTGAATATTAGTTCTCTTTCTGGCAGACGGCCAACTGATTATTGTATATTCCCTAAATTTTATTACATCGTGTAACTGATAGTCAGGTTTTTTTGTGTGTCAGGTTAAGATAGATATACTGATTGCGTGCAGTTGACATCAAAACGCGTTAGCACTTTTCATCAGTGTGAGAAAAAATAATAGTTTAATAAAAATAAGATCACGAAAAACGCTTGCATAAACCCGTTAAAAATATATTTGCAAGTAACTTAATATATGCGCGGTCATATTTTGAAAGGATTATTTCTAAACAACTCCATTATACACTGCTCGCCTTTAGGTAATCGGCATTTTCGTTTCTAACAGGAAACAAGCATATTCCTGTGTGACTAACACTCCAATGAGTACTTATTTAAAATTCGTTTTTATTCTACGATTCACTAAAAACCGAAAAACAGCAAATACAGAATTAATAAATACGAACTTAAAACTAAATTATACCGAAATAACAGCAATACAAAAAAGGCATTAATAGAAGGGAGACACCGGGATCTGTACGGCACTCCGGAACTGACAACGACTGAATACAACCAAAAACTACAACACCATAAAAACGGAATTTTGAACGAAAAAAATTGACTTAATGAGGTTACGTGATGAAAAATACACGATTGCGTAACACGATGGGAAAAACTATTCTACCTATAAAACTGCGCAAAAAAATGAACCCAAAACACAAGAGACAAAAATTAGGAAAAGAAAAAGGTACGTGATGAAAATACAAAAAAAACTCTCGTGGCTACAAGCTGCATTGTTTTTATTCAACCCTCTGGTGCTGTTAAGATAAAACATATCCATATATTTAAATGACAAAGCGTTTATTGAAAAAACACCTGACAGTTTAAGTTAAAAAGGAAATTAAACCCTCTATTCCTAAGATAAATATTTCTTTTACTCTTCAATGTGAGTCACATATTTTGCTTTCTGTAGTGTCCAGACGAATTGAAGCTCAAGTTGTGTTTATATAAAATCAACTACGGGAAGAGAGCATTCCGATCTGCATCATTATGCGTGGAGATTGGAAGATTTGTGTTTGACTTATTTGAAGAAAATTTATTTAAACTATAGCCCAAGAATTCAACGCCTATCCAAAAAAGAAAGGATTAAACAACTATGTGAAATTACATGGTTTAACTGATATTAAACATCAATTGACTCTTACCAAACACTGCTTAATTTAACGCTTGTGGCATTTGGATAGCACATTGTCTTCCACAAATTAACATCAGAATTGATCGCTAACACGTTCGTACATGAGATAGAAGCAAACGGTGAGTGATATTTTTTTTATCCATATGTTTAAAGACTGACAGTTGACACGTGCGCATTTATGAGAACCTATTTTTTAGCGCATGCACGCGTATCATAACATGCTATGTACGGAGCAGACAGCGTTGACACTCAGTAGCTTCGGATGTAACCATGCAGTTGTGCTACAGCCACTACACCCAAACAATTCCCTGGATTTTTCTAATAACTATGGTCGGCGAAAATACTTACTGAAAATCGAGCAATCATTCAGCTTGTAGTGCGCAGAAACCTCGTGCCAGAATATTCTTAGGTATTTCACGGTCCTTTTTACATTTTTTTTAAAGATAACGATTGAAATAGTTGCCTGAAATAACACCAGAAACAATCTTCCATGGGAACTCGAGAACTGACATAAATGTAAAAGTTCAGAGAATTTGCGCAAACACAGATAAAGTATCATCATCAATTTCATTTCACCAGTACTTTCAAGAGTTTCATATGGCAAACTTTAGAATTTGTTTTGGACATTTGGTGCAAATTGTTAGAAATGATTTTTTTTTTCGTTTTTTCGAGAAGATATTTAAAACAGTCGCACAGAACGTTGCGAAATTCACTCAAACTTCTGGTGGTATTGTTGAATCTGGTTATCGACTTGGAAAATTCACTTAGATTCAATTACGTGAAAAAAAAATAAATTGGGCCTCAACACTCGAGGATTTTAATCGCTGAGTACGCGTGCAAATAGAACGCGTTTTCGACATCCGTATTTTAGCTGTAATTAGCGTGTTAAAGTTCTCGCAACGGTAGTTTCTATGCTTTACTCCCGCTGGTAATTACTTACTCCTTTTGAGGAGCGTTACTTAAACATATGTCTGCAGCTTTGGTGATTCGCGTGGTTGATATCATTAATCGAAAAACCAGTGTTTAACTCTAAACGGGCTGACTGACCGAATTTGACATACATTGAGGGTTGCCTGATTGCTTTTGACAGTTTTTTTCTATGCCTCATTTTACCTTTGCAATTTATCCGAAAGTATTCTTGATCCTTGAATTTTTCTGTAGCCTTTGGTGTAATTAAAGAAGCTTCATCTTTGGCCAAACGACCCTTCGGCTAGGCATCAAGTCAAACATTTGCACGTTTTCTTTTTGTTAAAAACGCTCCCAGGGTTTCGAGGACATCGTTTGAGAACTGGCACTCGCATCATTATGGAGAGATGCTGAATGACTGTTTTCTACTTCAAAGTGTCAACATTCAACGTTGTGATGAGATCATGCATGATATTTGTTTTCAGTATAAGTGTGAACAAAATAATATTGCGCCCAAGTTACAAAGTTTAACAAAATAATATTGCGCCAATGTTACAAAGTTTAACAAAATAATGTTGCGCTAATGTGGCAACAGAGGTTTAAAGGTAAGCCAATCTCGTGTGCTCATATCGTTCTTCACTCGGTGGAAAACATCTGGCAAATTTCTCTCTGGTTACCTAGAGTTTTTGATCAGTTGAAATATTGGGTTAATTCTCGTCCTTTGCGTAGATTCCAGTCCCAAGAAGTCCCTAGGGTTTCCACATCGTCGAGGCTACTGCATAACTTAAAGGTTTATTTCTCTTTAGATATCACTCTTTATTTGGTTTCTGTCATTTGCATGGTATCATGAAAAGCGATGTAATCTTGTTTGTTAAAGTCAAAATTATTTCAAATGATTATTACATGCATAAACACACGTAACGGTCTCGCTAAGGTCTCTCATTATAGAAACGTACCCCACGCTCGAACTTTTTCGCTTCTATACCCGGACTGAAGCCGTATAATTTTTTTGTCCAGTTTTGATCGAACAGACAGCCGTATAACTATCGAACTTATTAAAACATACATTACCTGAGATGGGTCTGTAGGATCCTTAATAATGGTATACCGTCCCTGGAGTAATTGCTTGGAAATCATATAAATTTCTCTCAGAATTTTACTACTTTTTTACCTACCTTACTGATAGGCCAAAAAATAGAATCTCGTTTATTTCTCGCCGCAATGTTCTGGTCCTCTGGTAACTTTTATCTAGAAGTTCGTGTGTTTACATTTTTTATACCACTGAAACGTGAGACTTCAAACAGGCGTCAGCGGCATTTGCAGACAATTGTACTTTGTAATTCACGAGACAGCTTTCTTTTCTTGTGGTTTTTGGAAACCGGCTGAGGGAGCCACAGAGGCAAACTCTACAACTATAAAAGGGATTGAATTTGGTTGCCCTTGTAGAAATGGAAGGATTTCCGTCACATGTCAGTGACATTTGCAGACAATTGTACTTTATAATTAGCTTTCACAGACAGAAAGACAGTTTCCGGCCTATTTCTCAGTTTAGAAACTGGGGAGGTAGAGAGACAGAATTCAGGAATGAGTTTGACTATGCAAAATAGCATGTTCCTCTAGATGAAGAAGAATATTATTTCTACCACATGAAAGGACAATATTACCGGTAGCTAGGAACGTTAGAACTTCAGTGAACGGAGGCATAATAATTCATTGACGTCAAGTGTAACGTAAACAAATCATTGAAGCAATTAGGCGGTAGCAGCTAGGCAAAATTATGACTGAATTTGACAATGACAGCTTCTGAAAATTACCAGATGCTTTGCTATTAAAAAAGGACGAGAAACAAAGACAACAAATGCCTTTCAGTCTCAGTAAAATGAGTTGTTATTACTGTTTTTGTAGTGACGACAGGAGTGTATCCTGCACCGAAGATTTTCATTATTGCATGTAACCACGACATCTCACATATATATTCTTGACACGTACTGTAGTTTGCCGTAAGAGGCGAATCATGAGAGGCTATCTGGTTATCAAATAACTTGGCGACTATTTCGATAAAATTGTACATGTACGTAAAACTGCAACATCAAGCCGCGTTGTTCGAGTGGGAGTTGTTCCGGACCACGCATATGCCTGTGTGTGGTGCGTGCTATTCTGAACGCGTACCATCTGCCCCTCCATTCTCTAAATAAACCGTAACTAGTTTTACCTGTCCTTGAGATCCTCTAGCTGTTCAGGCCGATAAAAGAAGAAAGTTTTTGGATCCTATTTTTATTCGCTTTCTGTAAAAGGCCTTTTTTTCACGCCTCAATCGCTCTTTCCCCTAAAAGAGACCTGCATTGAGTAACCAGGAATAATGATTGGCTCGCTCTCGAATTAACGTATCCAGTTTAGCTGATTTGAGGTAGACAAAGTAAACTAAATTTCTGACCAGTTTTGTACAAAAATGAAATGAAGTTTGCTTTACAAAGCCTTTCTGCTTAACTCAAATCAGTTTTTTACAACACCGCAACAGCAGAAAGACAAAATCCCGGCTGCAATGCGTACACGGTTACCGTGTGCACACCCGGTGTTAAACTCCGTGTCAGAACATCAACTTGAGTCCTCCTTTGACCGGTTTTCTCCTTTATTATTCTCGCAGCATTCTGGTCCCCATCAACCCACAGGGTTCCCATTCCACCGAACGAGTTATGCGTTGTAACAGCCAACTCCCTCTTCGAGCTGCCTCTGTTTTCATCTTTATTTTCTGAATAAGGAACGATAAACCTCATTTTCAACATTGCTCCTGTTTGGATGGCCTTTAAGCATCTTAACCGATCGCGTCGTATGGGCCAGTGGCTTACATTTGCGAACTGAAAACCTGCTGCCTCGGTAAACTCGAGATCGGGAAGAGTATTTCGTAGCTTTTGACCGTAATCCGGTGTCAGAAGAGTCCAGCATAATGGTTTAGGAGTTACAGGATCGTCATACATTGGTTTTGCCAAAGAAGGCAAAATATCGTCTTCTTCCTTTTGTAGAGTGCGATTTCTTAATAAGATCATCTCCTGCGAAATAGTTTGTTCGAAGACGCCTTTAAAATATGAAATTAGTAGAGCAGACATCTGCGCGTGTCCGAGCAAGCTCGGATGATAACCGTCTGAGCTGAAAAGCTTTTTCAATGCTAAGTCTTTGCCATCTTCTTGGGAGCATATCACGTTTCTCCAACTCAGGGACGTTAGTTTGTAATACTGCGCGATGGACTCTCCACCTTCATCCTCAGAATCAGGACAGTCTTGACCAACAGCAGTCTTGTAGTAATTGCCCCGGAAGAAGTTTGCAAGTATCAGCGCTGGATTGGATCTCAGGCCCAGTATTATCCTTATCAACTGCTCTAGTGGTTTCGCAGGTGCAAAATCTCTTCCCTGGTATCGCTTGTAGTCGTTGGCCGCGAGCTCCCATATGACAATGTCCGGAAGCGACCTCATGTAATTTTTGATGCAATAAGAGAAGTACTCGGAATCGGTACCCCCTATAGCAACAGTGTTGATCTTAAGCTCTGATGTAGTTATTGGTGTCACTGTGTTATTCCACCAGTCACTGAAGGCCTTATGGTAAACGCCTTCGACATTTCCGCGGTCTTTCTCAAGTCCACCGCCAGCCGAAATGGATCCACCAACTACCAGCACATTGATATCAGCACCAGCTAGAGCCTTTTTGAAGACGCTTTTCAGCCTCTGGGGTGACCCAAGATTGGCTATTCCAGAACGAAGCATGTTTGGAGTGATACCTATTTCGTCCAACGTTCTTTGATAGTAAATCCAACCGCTCATAAAATCACGCGATAATGATATTTCCAACGACTTCAACTCGTCCCTGTAGATCATATTCAAATCGTCATTTACACTCTTTGATGTAACGTTTTCTTTGTTAGAGGAATCATTTGCGGTTTGAATGGGCTCTTGCTCTTGGACTTGGTCGTGGATCGTTCCATTGGTGGATGAATTGTTAAAATGTCCTTGGACGTCAGTGACTGTCTTGTTGGGACTGGAGTTAAGCTTTGTAGTGGAATTCTTTTCGTTACCCACCATAATGGGTATTCCCTTATGTACAAATGGCTGCGAAGAATTGCCACTGCGGTTTCTCATAAGATCTCTTATGGACTTTGGCGATACCACTATTATCACTCTGTCCTTTAGAGTAGTGACGTTTCCCTTTTTGGCAGCTTCGGACGCAAAGACTTTGTCTGGAGGCGTCTCGGGTACTCTTGAACTCGATTCACCTCTCGATGAGTTTACTATGATTTCCTTTAGTACATCAGATGGCAAAGCAGTGCCAGAATTTACCAAAGAAATAAAATCCTCCAAGTATTTAGTCACTGACTCTTCTCGTTCATCTTTAGAAAGATTTTCCCTCTGTTTCGGAAGGCCAGAATTGTTTTGGTTTGCATCAACCGGTGCGGGATGAGTCGAATTGAATTGAGTCGTCTCGATCCGGTTAGCTTCTGTAGCTGTGCTTGTTTTGTTGTCAAGATGAATTGCCTCATCTTTTAAGACAGTCCCAGTATCTTGCAACTCACTTTGACTGTCATTATCATTGGAATGCAGCCGTTTGCGAAGATCGGTTTCGTTCCCAAAGTAACTCATTAGCACTTGATGAGATGATGGGCCACCAGGATTAGAATTTGATGAATTCGAATTGTCTCCGAGTTGTACAGGATCGCTGCTCCGAAGTCGAGAAGCCAGTCTTTGGTTTAAAGAACTAACATTTTTGTTATCATCCTCAACATGGTTATTATCATGATCACCCAAGTTAGGTTTTTCTTTCTGCAAATTGCTTATATTCGAAGCCTTAGATGCAGTTAGGTTTCCCACCAGAATACTTCGTACTTGACCTAATTCTTCTCTACTTGGCCCGAAATGTACAGCAGAAATTTTACCACTGATAATTCTCCCATCGTTAAAATGACCCATGTTGGTCCCTGTGTTCATGTGTCCTGTGTTTTCCCAGATTTCCTGTTTTACATCACCTTTTAGGTCCTTAAGAAACATTCCTTTGCCACCGATACCCTTTAGATTGTTGTCTCGATCAATAAACAACGAATGAAACTTAGTGACTTCTTTCATCATCTGCTGGGTATCGTTATATGTGGGTTTGTTTCTGTATGCAGCACTTTGTCCTGGGGAGGAGCTGCCGCGTGCCTGCCCATATAGATCTCTAAGCTTTCCCATCAGACTTTGATATTCTTCAGACCAGCTGTCCAAAGAACTGTTTCCTGCCCTTACATTTTGCAAAGGGACACCTAATTGAGACACATAGTTGGCATGCTCTTTGTTCTGCTCGTTGACTCGACCTACGATATATGCAGGTTTAACATGATCAGGTCGCCTATTATTGTAATACAATCTAATTTTCGGGTTGTATTTTTGAGCTGCGGAGTTTGCTATCTGAACTAAGGAAGCATCTTTGGCACTCAGTTCTCCTGGAGACATTGAACTACTCTGCTTGAACTGAAAGCCACTAAATTGGTTTGCGCTATTTTCCTGACCTAGCCGTTCCTTCGATTGAGAACCGGATAAATATTCTGATTCAATATGTGGCGCCCCTTGAGAGGCAGATCCTTCCTGGAACAAAAGCGTTTTATTTCTATCACTGACTTTTCCGGATGGTTCCAGAGACACGGGTGACGTGTAGACTACTGTTACATCATCTTGTGTGACTGTTGCACCTTGAGGAACCCTTTGAGAGGGGAAGTTAGACACATTTGGGCTCAAGCTATTCATGTTAGACTGGTCACCTCTTCCAACTTCGGGACCGCTTGGAGCGACTTCACCGTCGACAAACTCATTAGTTGGGCTTTCTAATTCCAAACTTCCAGGATGGCCACTATTGCTATTCACTGCCATGCCCTCTGGCTGGAATGGGACTTTATTTTGGTCTCCCTGACCGTTCTGATTGTCTTTGCCCGTCGCAATATCTGTCTTCCATGGCTTTAGATTCAAGTCATTGCTATTGCCGTGATATGTGTCAAACGCAATTTTCTTGAGGCTGTTACTTGTTGTTTTAGAGGTAATCACGCCGCTGTGACCGGTTGAGTACAATTTGGCATTGGAAACATTTCCATTTTGAAGGTGGTCGAGATGGGCAGATGAGGAGGATGGAATCGACGGTTGATTACTTACAGTGGATTCTCCCTCTGGACCTTCCTCGGCGCTACCAGTCAGAAAAAGTTCCTTTCCATTGCCCTTATTGTTAATATGCTCAAGTTCCATAGTGGTGTTATGGTAATCTGATTGAGTATTTGCACCAGCAAAGATTTTGAGCGTGTTTTCTAGATCACTCAGAGAATGGCCAGGATGGGCAACGTTTTTGTTCCCTGGTAGACGTTCTGGCAAATTCAAATATGTTGGTGCTCCAGTCTTGTTTTCAGGTCTTTCACTTTGTGTATCGGTAGTGATCTGGACAATTTGATGTTGATGAGAAAAGTTTCTCTCAGCTTGTTGGATTGCGTCCCATATAGGCTTACTAAGAACTGGACGTGTATCTTCATTTGGACCGATTTCTTCGTTGTCTTCAATCACTGTGATATCTCCAGGGGGACCATTTTGATCGTTATATTTACCGTCTTTCCTTCCTTCGTCCAAGACGTCAACGTCGTCCCCTTTATCGTTGTAGGGCGAGGGATTTTGTTTGAAGGGTGACCCACCTTGTGCTTGAGGTAACTTAGCATCTGCAATCTGGTTTATTCTGGAATCCGACCTGGTCAGTGCACCAAGAACATCGTTCACTTCTTTACCCAGCAACTGAGATTCTTCGTTTGCACCTTCGCTTATACTGTTTTCCACATTGGTGTACTCGTTTTTGGCTTCATCACTACTAAGAGTGCTGTACGAATCTGTGTCTTTCCCGTCAATGTTGTCGATGACGGTTACGTAATTGTTGCTGAAACTGTTTTGATCTTCGTTTTCCGAATTGTCAGTTGCACTGACCTCCTGATAACGAGGGCTTTCAAAATCATCTTGTTTGGCACTAGTTCCTTGACTGTCCACGAGGAATTCAATGTCTTGACGTGGCTTCACTCTAATGCGTTTTCGAAGCACTTTCTTAAAACGTTCGATTTCCTTGTTATGAAGCGAGCTGCGAGGTCTTGGCTTTCGGTCAACGAAGCTAACGCGATGTTTTCTAATTGGTGAACTACCTGTGCCCTGGTTCGACCTTTTAAAGTTCTCTTGAATTGCTTTAAACCCTCTATAATCTGGACTAAAAGTAGCTTGATTATGAATTCGACGTTGCACTTCAGTCCGATCTTCCGGACTAATTGTCCACTTTTTCAGTGCAGGTTGCTGTGAGTGCAGATGAACTCCCAACAATCTTTCACTTAGAGGTGACATTTCCTCGCCTTTTATCAACCTTCTTGCATATATTTTATGTTTGTTGTTGTAAAGGTCACGTCCACGACTCAGTGTTAATAAAACGTCAAGCGTTATTAGAAACGCAAAGCAGGTGACAGAGACTTTTCCCATTGCTGTTCAGTTGTTTAAAGAGGTCGTTTGCTATGTTGGCGCCATCATGTACTGTCCAGCTGGAGCCTTCACGGACAAATTAGACAGCAAGATTATAATGTTTGGCCAAGCTCCATGATTCTGCGGATATAGAGATGAAAATTCACTACAAGCAAATATGGCACCACATGAAGTGGAATTAATTTAATAGGAACGCCTTAAGGTGTAGCGATTTGCACTTATTACAGGAGGTCTTCGTGTCGGAGGGGCTCTTAAAATGAAGGACTAACTGATTCAACGTTTTCTTTACGTCAAAGAAACTGTCCGTAATAACTAGCTAGTCTTGTCAAGAGATGTTTTCGAAAAGCGGGCTAATATTTTTCAACAATGTCAAAATATAAAAGACAAGATAAAACAGATTCACACTATTACATTTGACGCAAACATTTTCTTTAGCTAAAGTGACGTTGCAGTCATAGCAGCTGACTTTCCCTTTAAGATCAATCCACTAAGGGATGGAATTTGGCATTGAATCATGTTTTGTTGTACAATAATATTCACTAGAGATCATGAAAGTTCCACGATCCACTCGTGCAATTCAATGCGGGAAAAAGGTCCGAGTGGGTAAGAGAGGAGGCTATTAAGAAGAACATAATAGGATTTAAACAATAAAGCTATGATTTATTTGTAGTCACTTTGTGAGCCATATATATATAATGCCTCAGTTTAGGTGATTGACGCAGAAAAATTTTCCTCACGTAGGAATGGACCGCCGTATACTAGCAGGTGGTGTAGCAGGTACCAAGACTGTTTAATGTTACTTCAGGTAGACATCGAGTAAAAGAAATTATTGTTTTGGTCCGTTTGACTAGGTACCCTCTTTTCCTCCTGTCATGGTTTAGCAGCTTAGAATTGTCTGGAGATTAGGACTGACTGTGGTCAATATCTCGCAATATATCTGCTCAATAACGCTTAGCTTTCCTTAATTGTGGACTGATCAAACCATCTGCTTGAGAAAGAACATTCTTAGATATGACCCATACAAATTATTATGAAAGACAAAACAATCATCTCCCAGCGGGCATGTTATATCTATTTCAATCAATTTCTTAGAAATAAACTAATCCATTAAGACATAACTACACAATAAGACAAAACATACCTTATTGGTTTTCGGCAGGTTACCGTCAGTTAGTCAAAGAGAGCAGCCCCAAACTGCAGTCATGTCAGTGGTAAGACATTTTGTGTTGTTCCGTCGATCAAAAACTGAAGCAGTAGACTTATAAGTGAGAATCTGGCTTCATCATAGGAATGTTTCGTTCCTCAAGACGTCGTTTTAGCGTCAAATTTCGATTTTCTTTTAAATAAAAGTAGAATAAATATTGAAGTGAATCACGTCAGTCCTGGTGATAAAAATAAATTTCCGTCGAAATTTGCGCAAAGACGCACTAGATGTCACGTGGGGACACAGAAATATCCCGATTGGCTACTTCCCTCGGAAGAAATCTTCAGTTGTCGATCGCGATGTTAGGAGGTTCTGAGTTTATTAAAAACAAAATACTGGCGAATAATAAAACAAGGCGCTGGTAATAAAGAAAACTTCTTGATTAAGGGTTGTCTACGGTAATAAACAAGGAACAATGTCTGCCGACCTAGACAGGTAGACCGTGTGTTCAAATAGAAAGTTCGTGACAGGCCAATTATTTTTACGGCAAACATGAAAGATATAGGTCACTTGACTATGCCTCTAAAATCAAAAAAGTGATTTAAGTGATTTCCGTCGCTCCAGGCGCGCGTTCCGCGTTCCGCGTCCGCCTTCCTCGTTCGCATTCGTGCTTCCTTCTCTGTCTCTTTTACTTTTTCTAGTTAAAACCATCATCCCAGGTCGTTTTGCGATTGAAAGTGACTTGTCAACACCTTGTTATTCGGAGAAAACTTTGCAGGGACGGAGAAACGTAGATTTTATTCTGGGGAGGGATAGGAAGGATTAAATACGTCACAGTAGAGATTGGATTGCGAAAAGGTGTTCAAAACGGCTTTTGAAACAAAGATATTGTTTCTGTTTTCGGTCAATTTTTCTGCAGAAGTTGATATTTTGTTTATATTAATTTGACAGGTTATTTTTTTTCAAACACTGAAGATTGTCATAGGAGTTTGTATGGAGCTCTATAGGAGTTTGTATAGAATTCAATCCAAAACACTAAATAAACATATTTCTGTTTTTCCTTTGAAAAGCAGGGGCAGATCCAGGATTTTTCTTAGGAGGGGGTGCACTTCTATGGAAAGACGTCACGGACTGGTGAGGTAAACAAATTTTAAAAGCGAAAACGAAGAAAGCTTGATCTCAGGGGGGGGGGGATGCACCCCCTGCACCCTCCCCCTAGATCCGCCCCTGAAAAGCTACAATAAAAATTAAAACCGGCTCTGTCGTTCTTAGGGCCTCACACGATCACGGGCAGTTTGTAGCAATCATCTTCCATTCGCTCCGAAGAAGGACTAACCCTCGAAACGTCAGCTTTCAAATCTCTTTACGGTGGCCAATTCACATTATCAACTCAGTTGGTAAGACCAAATTATCTTGTTATACTCCCACCGACGCAGCACCACAGTTTCTTTAGAAACTTACCTCCTTTATAGTTTGTAGCAATGTTTGGCTTGCTTATTAGTTTATTTGCTTGCAGTTTCTCTTTCCTCCATCAAAAGATTATTGTAAAGATGATATCCGGTAAGGTCTGGAACTTTTAATGGAAAAAAAACATAATATTTTGCAGAGTTTTCGACAAGATCTTTCGTCAGTTTCAGGCTCTCGGTCAGTGGCGACGATCGAAAAAGCGGCGCGGGGCGAGACCCCGCACGTCGCTAGTCCCATGCCCGCTTTTTGAGCCCTCCCCTTTTTCTCTATCATCGATCGTCTCCACTTACCGAGAGCGCCCTATCTATCTTCTTTATCATATCCCGCTCGTCCCGTGCCGCTTTTTCGATCGTCCCAGAGCAAATACAAATGATTTCTAATCCATCCAGAAGACTGGTGTGAATTTATATGTACCCATACACGACCTACCTTTCTGTTTTCAACGGAAGTCCGCTGTGCCGATGAAACTGAAATCCGGCTCAATCACTCTCTTCTTTCCTTCGAACCCACTGTCGCGGTTCCACGTAGCCGTCCTTGAGAATCCTCTTCCATCCGAGGATGAATCGTTTTTCCCTTTGTCTAGCGGCAGTTGTTGCTTTGCTCCTTGCATCTTGTACCCTAGGGAAAGATGATTTCAACTCTAAGCTGGTCATAAGCGAGGTTTCTCGAAAGATAGACCTTTCAACCCAGCTGGCCAAAGTCAGCACTTCCGTGACGCTCGAGAATGCAGGCGATTCATCTGTAGGGTATTTTCATCTTGCTATCGAACCATCTCTAGTGGACAAACTCGCATATGTTGGAGTCACGGTGAGTTTTCATTTAAAGATTTCGCTTGATACCGTACTGACTGATAGAGAATTCCCACGCGTGATCATTTTCAATAATCTTTTGTCTGCAAGTTTACAATGTGTGTTCATGCCACGTACAAAGTAGTCTACAATTGTTGTTCTGTTAAACTTACGGATTTTTGTAACGTTTTTTAGGCAAAGACACCAGAAGACGAAGATTCAAGTTTAACATTAAAACAAGTAGAGTTTAGTACACACAGGTAAAAATGTAAATGTTTATGAATGTCCCTTAACAACAAAGTAACGATAAAGCGTGTTCATGAATGAATTAGTGGAATCTGAATCTACATCACGAGTTGCGTGACTTGTGCCAGTGGACATAAAAATAATTCGATACGTTATTCGTGTACTTTGTGTTACTCTTGACACAAGCCCTTTAGTGATACTCTGAGTTGCAGAATGCTAAGTACATGTAGTGAGATAATTGTCTGCTTTCACCAGCTTTACTTGTTCTTTGTAACTGAATACACATGTACATGTTTAAAATCATAAATTCCATTCCTTGAAGATATACAACAATCAACAACAATTTATTCCTGACATAATGCCATTGTTGTAATGGCAGAAAGAGAAATACTGTTTTACTAGCATTAGCTAAGTTTCTGATGCGTTCAGTCAAAGTCGATTACAGAAAACCATTCGATAAATCGATAAAGATCAAGTTCTTAATTAAACGTTTGCGATTTTATCAATCAATTGACATGGTAGATGTCGGTACTCACAAACATGGTTCTAGTCAGTCCCAGTAAAGTACATGACAAGAAAAGAAAATAGATGATACGCTGACCATTGGCAGACCACAGCTACTTTTTGAAATTCTGTCTCCAAAGAAGGCCTTTTTTCTATTTACTAGCGTTAAACAAACGCACTACTTGCAGAGGGTGATAGAACCAATGTTTGTGAGTATGGACATCTACCATGTCAATTGATTGATAAAATCGCAAACGTTTAATTAGGAACTTGATCTTTATCGATTTATCAAATGGTTTTCTGTAATCGACTTTGACTGAACACATCAGAAACTTAGCTAATGCTAGTAAAACAGTATTTCTCTTTTTGTTGCAATGGCATTATGTCAGGAATAAATTGTTGTTGATTGTTGTATATCTTCAAGGAATGAAATTTATGATTTTAAACATGTACATGTGTATTCAGTTACAAAGAACAAGTAAAGCTGGTGAAAGCAGAAAATTATTTCACTACATGTACTTAGCATTCTGCAACTCAGAGTATCACTAAAGGGCTTGTGTCAAGAGTAACACAAAGTACACGAATAACGTATCGAATTATTTTATGTCCACTGGCACAAGTCACGCAACTCGTGATGTAGATTCAGATTCCACTGTTCATTCATGAACACGCTTTATCGTTACTTTGTTGTTAAGGGACATTCATAAACATTTACATTTTTACCTGTGTGTACTAAACTCTACTTGTTTTAATGTTAAACTTGAATCTTCGTCTTCTGGTGTCTTTGCCTAAAAAACGTTACAAAAATCCGTAAGTTTAACAGAACAACAATTGTAGACTACTTTGTACGTGGCATGAACACACATTGTAAACTTGCAGACAAAAGATTATTGAAAATGATCACGCGTGGGAATTCTCTATCAGTTAGTGCGGTATCAGGCGAAATCTTTAAATGAAAACTCACCGTGACTCCAACATATGCGAGTTTGTCCACTAGAGATGGTTCGATAGCAAGATGAAAATACCCTACAGATGAATCGCCTGCATTCTCGAGCGTCACGGAAGTGCTGACTTTGGCCAGCTGGGTTGAAAGGTCTATCTTTCGAGAAACCTCGCTTATGACCAGCTTAGAGTTGAAATCATCTTTCCCTAGGGTACAAGATGCAAGGAGCAAAGCAACAACTGCCGCTAGACAAAGGGAAAAACGATTCATCCTCGGATGGAAGAGGATTCTCAAGGACGGCTACGTGGAACCGCGACAGTGGGTTCGAAGGTAAGAGGAGAGTGATTGAGCCGGATTTCAGTTTCATCGGCACAGCGGACTTCCGTTGAAAACAGAAAGGTACGTCGTGTATAAGTACATATAAATTCACACCAGTCTTCTGGATGGATTAGAAATCATTTGTATTTGCTCTGGGACGATCGAAAAAGCGGCACGGGACGAGCGGGATATGATAAAGAAGAAAGATCGGGCGCTATCCTGTTCAAGGCTCTCGGTAAGTGGAGACGATCGATGATAGAGAAAAAGGGGAGGGCTCAAAAAGCGGGCATGGGACTAGCGACGAGCGGGGTCTCGTC
Source organism: Platygyra sinensis (assembly GCA_019787425.1). Classification (NCBI taxonomy): domain Eukaryota; kingdom Metazoa; phylum Cnidaria; class Anthozoa; order Scleractinia; family Merulinidae; genus Platygyra; species Platygyra sinensis. The sequence continues at coordinate 17,929 of JAHPZR010025571.1, forward strand.
CGGCGCCGCTTTTTCGATCGTCGCCACTGATCGAGAGCCTGAAACAGACGAAAGATCTTGTCGAAAACTCTGCAAAATATCATGTTTTTTTTCTATTAAAAGTTCCAGACCTTACCGGATATCATCTTTTGATGGAGGAAAGAGAAACACTGCAAGCAAATAAACTAATAAGCAAGCCAAACATTGCTACAAACTATAAAGGAGGTAAGTTTCTAAAGAAACTGTGGTGCTGCGTCGGTGGGAGTATAACAAGATAATTTGGTCTTATCAACTGAGTTGATAATGTGAATTGGCCACCGTAAAGAGATTCGAAAGCTGACGTTTCGAGGGTTAGTCCTTCTTCGGAGCGAATGGAAGATGATTGCTACAAACTGCCCGTGATCGTGTGAGGCCCTAAGAACGACAGAACCGGTTTTAATCTTTATTGTAGCTTTTCAGGGGCGGATCTAGGGGGAGGGTGCAGGGGGTGCGTCCCCCCCCCCCCCCCCCGCTGAGATCAAGCTTTCTTCGTTTTCGCTTTTAAAATTTGTTTACCTCACCAGTCCGTGACGTCTTTCCTTAGAGGTGCACCCCCTCCTAAGAAAAATCCTGGATCTGCCCCTGCTTTTCAAAGGAAAAACAGAAATATGTTTATTTAGTGTTTTGGATTGAATTCTATACAAACTCCTATAGAGCTCCATACAAACTCCTATGACAATCTTCAGTGTTTGAAAAAATTAACCTGTCAAATTAATATAAACAAAATATCAACTTCTGCAGAAAAATTGACCGAAAACAGAAACAATATCTTCGTTTCAAAAGCCGTTTTGAGCACCTTTCTGCAATCCAATCTCTACTGTGACGTATTTAATCCTTCCTACCCCTCCCCAGAATAAAATCTACGTTTCTCCGTCCTTGCAAAGTTTTCTCCGAATAACAAGGTGTTGACAAGACACTTTCAAGCGCAAAACGACCTGGGATGATGGTTTTAATTAGAAAAAGTAAAAGAGACAGAGAAGGAAGCGCGAATGCGAACGGGGAAGGCGGACGCGGAACGCGGAACGCGCGCCTGGAGCGACGGCAATTAATAAAATCACTTTTTTGATTTTAGAGGCATAGTCAAGTGACCTATATCTTTCATGTTTGCCGTAAAAATAATTGACCTGTCACGAACTTTCTATTTGAACACACGGTCTACCTGTCTAGGTCGGCAGACATTGTTCCTTGTTTATTACCGTAGACAACCCTTAATCAAGAAGTTTTCTTTATTACCAGCGCCTTGTTTTATTATTCGCCAGTATTTTGTTTTTAATAAACTCAGAACCTCCTAACATCGCGATCGACAACAGAAGATTTCTTCCGAGGGAAGTAGCCAATCGGGATATTTCTGTGTCCCCACGTGACATCTTGTGCGTCTTTGCGCAAATTTCGACGGAAATTTATTTTTATCACCAGGACTGACGTGATTCACTTCAATATTTATTTGACTTTTATTTAAAAGAAAATCGAAATTTGACGCTAAAACGACGTCTTGAGGAACGTAACATTCCTATGATGAAGCCAGATTTTCACTTATAAGTCTACTGCTTCAGTTTTTGATCGACGGAACAACACAAAATGTCTTACCATTGACATGACTGCAGTTTGGGGCTGCTCTCTTTGACTAACTGACGGTAACCTGCCGAAAACCAAAAGGTATGTTTTGTCTAATTGTGTAGTTATGTCTTAATGGATTAGTTTATTTCTAAGAAATTGATTGAAATAGATACAACATGCCCGCTAGGAGATGATTGTTTTGTCTTTCATTATAATTTGCATGGGTCATACCTAAGAGTGTTCTTTCTCAAGCAGATGGTTTGATCAGTCCACAATTAAGGAAAGCTAAGCGTTATTGAGCAGATATATTGCGAGATATCGACCACAGTCAGTCCTAATCTCTAGACAATTCTCAGCTGCTAAACCATGACAGGAGGAAAAGAGGGCACCCAGTCAAACGAGCCAAAACAATAATTTCTTTTACTCGATGTTTTCCTGAAGTAACATTAGACAGTCTTGGTACCTGCTACACCACCTGCTAGTATACGGCGGTCCATTCCTACGTGAGGAATATTTTTCTGCGTCAATCACCTAAACTGAGGCATTATATATATGGCTCACAAAATGACTGCAAATAAATCATAGCTTTATTGTTTAAATCCTACAATGTTCTTCTTAACAGCCGCCTCTCTTACCCCCTCGGACCTCTTTCCTGCATTGAATTGCACGAGTGGATCGTTGACCTTTCATGATCTCTAGTGAATGTTATTGTACAACAAAACATGATTCAATGCCAAATTCCATCCCTTAGTGGATTGATCTTTAAGGGAAAGTCAGCTGCTATAACTGCAACGACACTTAAACTAAAGAAAATGTTTGCGTCAAATGTAATAGTGTGAATCTGTTTTGTCTTGTCTTTTATATTTTGACATTGTTGAAAAACATTAGCCCGCTTTTCGAAAACATCTCTTGACAAACCCAGCTAGTTATTACGGACAGTTTCTTTGGCGTAAAGAAAACGTTGAATCAGTTAGTCCTTCATTTTAAGAGCCCTTCCGACACGAAGACCTCCTGTAATACGTGCAAATCGCTACACCTTAAGGCGGTCGTATTAAATTGATTCCACTGCATGTGGTGCTATATTTGCTTGTAGTGAATTTTCATCTCTATATCCACAGAATCATGGAGCTTGGCCAAACATTATAATCTTGCTTCCTAATTTGTCCGTGACGGCTCCAGCTGGACAGTAATGGCGCCAACATAGCAAACGACCTCTTTAAAGAACTGAACAGCAATGGGAAAAGTCTCTGTCATCTGCTTTGCGCTTCTAATAACGCTTGACGCTTTATTAACACTGAGTCGTGGACGTGACCTTTATAACGACAAACATAAAATATATGCAAGAAGGTTGATAAAAGGTGTGGAAGTGTCACCTCTAAGGGAAAGATTGTTGGGAGTTCATCTGCACTCACAGCAACCTGCACTGAAAAAGTGGACAATTAGTCCGGAAGATCGGACTAAAGTACAACGTCATAATCAAGCTACTTTTAGTCCAGATTATAGAGCGTTTAAAGCAATTCAAGAGAACTTTGAAAGGTCTAACCAGGGCACAGGTAGTTCACCAATTAAAAAACATCGCGTTGGCTTCGTTGACCGAAAGCCAAGACCTCGCAGCTCGCTTCATAACAAGGAAATCGAACGTTTCAAGAAAGTGCTTCGAAAACGCATTAGAGTGAAGCCACGTCAAGACATTGAATTCCTTGTGGACAGTCAAGGAACTGGTGACAAACAAGATGATTTTGAAAGCCCTCGTTATCAGGAGGTCAGTGCAACTGACAATTCGGAAAACGAAGATCAAAACGGTTTCAGCAACAATTACGTAACCGTCATCGACAACATTGACGGGAAAGACACAGATTCGTACAGCACTCTTAGTAGTGATGAAGCCAAAAACGAGTACACCAATGTGGAAAACAGTATAAGCGAAGGTGCAAACGAAGAATCTCAGTTGCTGGGTAAAGAAGTGAACGATGTTCTTGGTGCACTGACCAGGTCGGATTCCAGAATAAACCAGATTGCAGATGCTAAGTTACCTCAAGCACAAGGTGGGTTACCCTTCAAACAAAATCCTTCGCCCTACAATGATAAAGGGGATGACGTCGACGTCGTGGACGAAGGAAGAAAAGACGGTAAATATAACGATCAAAACGGTCCCCCTGGAGATATCACAGTGATTGAAGACAATGAAGAAATCGGTCCAAATGAAGATACACGTCCAGTTCTTAGTAAGCCTATATGGGATGCAATCCAACAAGCTGAGAAAAACTTTTCTCATCAACATCAAATTGTCCAGATCACTGCCGATACACAAAGTGAAAGACCTGAAAACAAGACTGGAGCACCAACATATTTGCATTTGCCAGAACGTCTACCAGAGAACAAAAACGTTGCCCGTCCTGGCCATTCTCTGAGTGATCTAGAAAACACGCTCAAAATCTTTGCTGGTGCAAATACTCAATCAGATTACCATAACACCACTATGGAACTTGAGCATATTAACAATAAGGGCAATGGAAAGGAACTTTTTCTGACTGGTAGCGCCGAGGAAGGTCCAGAGGGAGAATCCACTGTAAGTAATCAACCGTCGATTCCATCCTCCTCATCTGCCCATCTCGACCACCTTCAAAATGGAAACGTTTCCAATGCCAAATTGTACTCAAACGGTCAGAGCGGCGTGATTACCTCTAAAACAACAAGTAACAGCCCAAATAAAATTGCGTTTGAAACATATCACGGCAATAGCAATGACTTGAATCTAAAGCCATGGAAGACAGATACTGCGACGGGCAAAGACAATCAGAACGGCCAGGGAGACCAAAATAAAGTCCCATTCCAGCCAGAGGGCATGGCAGTGAATAGCAATAGTGGCCATCCCGGAAGTTTGGAATTAGAAAGGCCAACTGAGTTTGTCGACGGTGAAGTCGCTCCAAGCGGTCCCGAAGTTGGAAGAGGTGACCAGTCTAACATGAATAGCTTGAGCCCAAATGTGTCTAACTTCCCCTCTCAAAGGGTTCCTCAAGGTGCAACAGTCACACAAGATGATGTAACAGTAGTCTACACGTCACCCGTGTCTCTGGAACCATCCGGAAAAGTCAGTGATAGAAATAAAACGTTTTTGTTCCAGGAAGGATCTTCCTCTCAAGGGGCGCCACATATTGAATCAGAATATTTATCCGGTTCTCAATCGAAGGAACGGCTAGGTCAGGAAAATAGCGCAAACCAATTTAGTGGCTTTCAGTTCAAGCAGAGTAGTTCAATGTCTCCAGGAGAATTGAGTGCCAAAGATGCTTCCTTAGTTCAGATAGCAAACTCCGCAGCTCAAAAATACAACCCGAAAATTAGATTGTATTACAATAATAGGCGACCTGATCATGTTAAACCTGCATATATCGTAGGTCGAGTCAACGAGCAGAACAAAGAGCATGCCAACTATGTGTCTCAATTAGGTGTCCCTTTGCAAAGTGTAAGGGCAGGAAACAGTTCTTTGGACAGCTGGTCTGAAGAATATCAAAGTCTGATGGGAAAGCTTAGAGATCTATATGGGCAGGCACGCGGCAGCTCCTCCCCAGGACAAAGTGCTGCATACAGAAACAAACCCACATATAACGATACCCAGCAGATGATGAAAGAAGTCACTAAGTTTCATTCGTTGTTTATTGATCGAGACAACAATCTAAAGGGTATCGGTGGCAAAGGAATGTTTCTTAAGGACCTAAAAGGTGATGTAAAACAGGAAATCTGGGAAAACACAGGACACATGAACACAGGGACCAACATGGGTCATTTTAACGATGGGAGAATTATCAGTGGTAAAATTTCTGCTGTACATTTCGGGCCAAGTAGAGAAGAATTAGGTCAAGTACGAAGTATTCTGGTGGGAAACCTAACTGCATCTAAGGCTTCGAATATAAGCAATTTGCAGAAAGAAAAACTTAACTTGGGTGATCATGATAATAACCATGTTGAGGATGATAACAAAAATGTTAGTTTTTTAAACCAAAGACTGGCTTCTCGACTTCGGAGCAGCGATCCTGTACAACTCGGAGACAATTCGAATTCATCATCTTCTAATCCTGGTGGCCCATCATCTCATCAAGTGCTAATGAGTTACTTTGGGAACGAAACCGATCTTCGCAAACGGCTGCATTCCAATGATAATGACAGTCAAAGTGAGTTGCAAGATACTGGGACTGTCTTAAAAGATGAGGCAATTCATCTTGACAACAAAACAAGCACAGCTACAGAAGCTAACCGGATCGAGACGACTCAATTCAATTCGACTCATCCCGCACCGGTTGATGCAAACCAAAACAATTCTGGCCTTCCGAAACAGAGGGAAAATCTTTCTAAAGATGAACGAGAAGAGTCAGTGACTAAATACTTGGAGGATTTTATTTCTTTGGTAAATTCTGGCACTGCTTTGCCATCTGATGTACTAAAGGAAATCATAGTAAACTCATCGAGAGGTGAATCGAGTTCAAGAGTACCCGAGACGCCTCCAGACAAAGTCTTTGCGTCCGAAGCTGCCAAAAAGGGAAACGTCACTACTCTAAAGGACAGAGTGATAATAGTGGTATCGCCAAAGTCCATAAGAGATCTTATGAGAAACCGCAGTGGCAATTCTTCGCAGCCATTTGTACATAAGGGAATACCCATTATGGTGGGTAACGAAAAGAATTCCACTACAAAGCTTAACTCCAGTCCCAACAAGACAGTCACTGACGTCCAAGGACATTTTAACAATTCATCCACCAATGGAACGATCCACGACCAAGTCCAAGAGCAAGAGCCCATTCAAACCGCAAATGATTCCTCTAACAAAGAAAACGTTACATCGAAGAGTGTAAATGACGATTTGAATATGATCTACAGGGACGAGTTGAAGTCGTTGGAAATATCATTATCGCGTGATTTTATGAGCGGTTGGATTTACTATCAAAGAACGTTGGACGAAATAGGTATCACTCCAAACATGCTTCGTTCTGGAATAGCCAATCTTGGGTCACCACAGAGGCTGAAAAGCGTCTTCAAAAAGGCTCTAGCTGGTGCTGATATCAATGTGCTGGTAGTTGGTGGATCCATTTCGGCTGGCGGTGGACTTGAGAAAGACCGCGGAAATGTCGAAGGCGTTTACCATAAGGCCTTCAGTGACTGGTGGAATAACACAGTGACACCAATAACTACATCAGAGCTTAAGATCAACACTGTTGCTATAGGGGGTACCGATTCCGAGTACTTCTCTTATTGCATCAAAAATTACATGAGGTCGCTTCCGGACATTGTCATATGGGAGCTCGCGGCCAACGACTACAAGCGATACCAGGGAAGAGATTTTGCACCTGCGAAACCACTAGAGCAGTTGATAAGGATAATACTGGGCCTGAGATCCAATCCAGCGCTGATACTTGCAAACTTCTTCCGGGGCAATTACTACAAGACTGCTGTTGGTCAAGACTGTCCTGATTCTGAGGATGAAGGTGGAGAGTCCATCGCGCAGTATTACAAACTAACGTCCCTGAGTTGGAGAAACGTGATATGCTCCCAAGAAGATGGCAAAGACTTAGCATTGAAAAAGCTTTTCAGCTCAGACGGTTATCATCCGAGCTTGCTCGGACACGCGCAGATGTCTGCTCTACTAATTTCATATTTTAAAGGCGTCTTCGAACAAACTATTTCGCAGGAGATGATCTTATTAAGAAATCGCACTCTACAAAAGGAAGAAGACGATATTTTGCCTTCTTTGGCAAAACCAATGTATGACGATCCTGTAACTCCTAAACCATTATGCTGGACTCTTCTGACACCGGATTACGGTCAAAAGCTACGAAATACTCTTCCCGATCTCGAGTTTACCGAGGCAGCAGGTTTTCAGTTCGCAAATGTAAGCCACTGGCCCATACGACGCGATCGGTTAAGATGCTTAAAGGCCATCCAAACAGGAGCAATGTTGAAAATGAGGTTTATCGTTCCTTATTCAGAAAATAAAGATGAAAACAGAGGCAGCTCGAAGAGGGAGTTGGCTGTTACAACGCATAACTCGTTCGGTGGAATGGGAACCCTGTGGGTTGATGGGGACCAGAATGCTGCGAGAATAATAAAGGAGAAAACCGGTCAAAGGAGGACTCAAGTTGATGTTCTGACACGGAGTTTAACACCGGGTGTGCACACGGTAACCGTGTACGCATTGCAGCCGGGATTTTGTCTTTCTGCTGTTGCGGTGTTGTAAAAAACTGATTTGAGTTAAGCAGAAAGGCTTTGTAAAGCAAACTTCATTTCATTTTTGTACAAAACTGGTCAGAAATTTAGTTTACTTTGTCTACCTCAAATCAGCTAAACTGGATACGTTAATTCGAGAGCGAGCCAATCATTATTCCTGGTTACTCAATGCAGGTCTCTTTTAGGGGAAAGAGCGATTGAGGCGTGAAAAAAAGGCCTTTTACAGAAAGCGAATAAAAATAGGATCCAAAAACTTTCTTCTTTATCGGCCTGAACAGCTAGAGGATCTCAAGGACAGGTAAAACTAGTTACGGTTTATTTAGAGAATGGAGGGGCAGATGGTACGCGTTCAGAATAGCACGCACCACACACAGGCATATGCGTGGTCCGGAACAACTCCCACTCGAACAACGCGGCTTGATGTTGCAGTTTTACGTACATGTACAATTTTATCGAAATAGTCGCCAAGTTATTTGATAACCAGATAGCCTCTCATGATTCGCCTCTTACGGCAAACTACAGTACGTGTCAAGAATATATATGTGAGATGTCGTGGTTACATGCAATAATGAAAATCTTCGGTGCAGGATACACTCCTGTCGTCACTACAAAAACAGTAATAACAACTCATTTTACTGAGACTGAAAGGCATTTGTTGTCTTTGTTTCTCGTCCTTTTTTAATAGCAAAGCATCTGGTAATTTTCAGAAGCTGTCATTGTCAAATTCAGTCATAATTTTGCCTAGCTGCTACCGCCTAATTGCTTCAATGATTTGTTTACGTTACACTTGACGTCAATGAATTATTATGCCTCCGTTCACTGAAGTTCTAACGTTCCTAGCTACCGGTAATATTGTCCTTTCATGTGGTAGAAATAATATTCTTCTTCATCTAGAGGAACATGCTATTTTGCATAGTCAAACTCATTCCTGAATTTTGTCTCTCTACCTCCCCAGTTTCTAAACTGACAAATAGGCCGGAAACTGTCTTTCTGTCTGTGAAAGCTAATTTTAAAGTACAATTGTCTGCAAATGTCACTGACATGTGACGGAAATCCCTCCATTTCTACAAGGGCAACCAAATTCAATCCCTTTTATAGTTGTAGAGTTTGCCTCTGTGGCTCCCTCAGCCGGTTTCCAAAAAACCACATGAAAAGAAAGCTGTCTCGTGAATTACAAAGTACAATTGTCTGCAAATGCCGCTGACGCCTGTTTGAAGTCTCACGTTTCAGTGGTATAAAAAATGTAAACACACGAACTTCTAGATAAAAGTTACCAGAGGACCAGAACATTGCGGCGAGAAATAAACGAGATTCTATTTTTTGGCCTATCAGTAAGGTAGGTAAAAAAGTAGTAAAATTCTGAGAGAAATTTATATGATTTCCAAGCAATTACTCCAGGGACAGTATACCATTATTAAGGATCCTACAGACCCATCTCAGGTAATGTATGTTTTAATAAGTTCGATAGTTATACGGCTGTCTGTCAGATCAAAACTGGACAAAAAAATTATACGGCTTCAGTCGGTATAGAAGCGAAAAAGTTCGAGCGTGGGGTACGTTTCTATAATGAGAGACCTTAGCGAGACCGTTACGTGTGTTTATGCATGTAATAATCATTTGAAATAATTTTGGCTTTAACAAACAAGATCACATCGCTTTTCATGATACCATGCAAATGACAGAAACCAAATAAAGAGTGATATCTAAGAGACAGAAATCTGCTCCTTCGTGGCCATTAAAAGAAAAGAAGAAAACCTTTAAGCTATGCAGTAGCCTCGACGATGTGGAAACTCTAGGGACTTCTTGGGACTGGAATCCACGCAAAGGATGAGAATTAACCCAATATTTCAACTGATCAAAAACTCTGGGTAACCAGAGAGAAATTTGCCAGATGTTTTCCACCGAGTGAAGAACGATATGAGCACACGAGATTGGCTTACCTTTAAACCTCTGTTGCCACATTAGCGCAACATTATTTTGTTAAACTTTGTAACATTGGCGCAATATTATTTTGTTAAACTTTGTAACTTGGGCGCAATATTATTTTGTTCACACTTATACTGAAAACAAATATCATGCATGATCTCATCACAGCGTTGAATGTTGACACTTTGAAGTAGAAAACAGTCATTCAGCATCTCTCCATAATGATGCGAGTGCCAGTTCTCAAACGATGTTCTCGAAACCCTGGGAGCGTTTTTAACAAAAAGAAAACGTGCAAATGTTTGACTTGATGCCTAGCCGAAGGGTCGTTTGGCCAATGATGAAGCTTCTTTAATTATACCAAAGGCTACAGGAAAATTCAAGGATCAAGAGTACTTTCGGATAAATTGCAAAGGTAAAATGAGGCATAGAAAAAAACTGTCAAAAGCCACCAGGCAACTCTCAATGTATGTCAAATTCGGTCAGTCAGCCCGTTTAGAATTAAACACTGGTTTTTCGATTAATGATATTAACCACGCGAATCAGCAAAGCTGCAGACATATGTTTAAGTAACGCTCCTCAAAAGGAGTAAGTAATTACCAACGGGAGTAAAGGATAGAAACTACCGTTGCGTGAACTTTAACACGCTATAATTACAGCTAAAATACGGATGTCGAAAACGCGTTCGAGTTGCACGCGTCCTCAGCGATTAAAATCCTAGAGTGTTGAGGCCCAATTTATTTTTTTTTCGCGTAATTGAATCTAAGTGAATTTTCCAAGTCGATAACCAGATTCAACAAAACCACCAGAAGTTTGAGTGAATTTCGCAACGTTCTGTGCGACTGTTTTAAATATCTTCTCGAAAAAACGAAAAAAAAAATCATTTCTAACAATTTGCACCAAATGTCCAAAACAAATTCTAAAGTTTGCCATATGAAACTCTTGAAAGTACTGGTGAAATGAAATTGATGATGATACTTTATCTGTGTTTGCACAAATTCTCTGAACTTTTAAATTTTTGTCAGTTCTCGAGTTCCCATGGAAGATTGTTTCTGGTGTTATTTCAGGCAACTATTTCAATCGTTATCTTTAAAAAAAATGTAAAAAGGACCGTGAAATACCTAAGAATATTCTGGCACGAGGTTTCTGCGCACTACAAGCTATATGATTGCTCGATTTTCAGTAAGTATTTTCGCCGACGATAGTTATTAGAAAAATCCAGGGAATTGTTTGGGTGTAGTGGCCGTAGCACAACTGCATGGTTACATCCGAAGCTACTGAGTGTCAACGCTGTCTCCTCCTTACATAGCATGTTATGATACGCGTGCATGCGCTAAAAAATAGGTTCTCATAAATGCGCACGTGTCAACTGTCAGTCTTAGAACATATGGATAAAAAAACAATCACTCACCGTTTGCTTCTATCTCATGTACGAACGTGTTCGCGATCAATTCTGATGTTAATTTGTTGAAGACAATATGCTATCCAAATGCCACAAGCGATAAATTAAGCAGTGTTTGGTAAGAGTCAATTGATGTTTAATACCAGTTAAACCATTTAATTTCACATAGTTGTTTAATCCCTTCTTTTTTGGATGGGCGTTGAATTTTTGGGCTAGTTTAAATAAATTTTCTTCAAATAAGTCAAACACAAATCTTCCAATCCCCACGCATAATGATGCAGATCGAAATGCTCCCTTCCCGTAGTTGATTTTATATAAACACAACTTGAGCTTCAATTCGTCTGGACACTACAGAAAGCAAAATATGTGACTCACATTGAAGAGTAAAAGAAATATTTATCTTAGGAATAGAGGGTTTAATTTCCTTTTTAACTTAAACTATCAGGTGTTTTTTCAATAAACGCTTTGTCATTTAAATATATGGATATGTTTTATCTTAACAGCACCAGAGGGTTGAATAAAAACAATGCAGCTTGTAGCCACGAGAGTTTTTTTTGTATTTTCATCACGTACCTTTTTCTTTTTCTAATTTTTGTCTCTTGTGTTTTGGGTTCATTTTTTTGCGCAGTTTTATAGGTAGAATAGTTTTTCCCATCGTGTTACGCAATCGTGTATTTTTCATCACGTAACCTCATTAAGTCAATTTTTTTCGTTCAAAATTCCGTTTTTATGGTGTTGTAGTTTTTGGTTGTATTCAGTCGTTGTCAGTTCCGGAGTGCCGTACAGATCCCGGTGTCTCCCTTCTATTAATGCCTTTTTTGTATTGCTGTTATTTCGGTATAATTTAGTTTTAAGTTCGTATTTATTAATTCTGTATTTGCTGTTTTTCGGTTTTTAGTGAATCGTAGAATAAAAACGAATTTTAAATAAGTACTCATTGGAGTGTTAGTCACACAGGAATATGCTTGTTTCCTGTTAGAAACGAAAATGCCGATTACCTAAAGGCGAGCAGTGTATAATGGAGTTGTTTAGAAATAATCCTTTCAAAATATGACCGCGCATATATTAAGTTACTTGCAAATATATTTTTAACGGGTTTATGCAAGCGTTTTTCGTGATCTTATTTTTATTAAACTATTATTTTTTCTCACACTGATGAAAAGTGCTAACGCGTTTTGATGTCAACTGCACGCAATCAGTATATCTATCTTAACCTGACACACAAAAAAACCTGACTATCAGTTACACGATGTAATAAAATTTAGGGAATATACAATAATCAGTTGGCCGTCTGCCAGAAAGAGAACTAATATTCAGAGTAGAACATAGCAGAATAGCAATTCAAATCATTCATTTCTCCGCAGTTCAAAGTTATGATCTCTCACGTATTCACTTAAATTCAAATAAGTTGCATACCCTGTTAACAAAACACACAAAGTGTGCATCTTCTTGCATCAATAAGGTTTCATACCAGGTGTAAATAGATGTTTAAGCTATATTTATGAATGCTTTTGTAATTCAAATCGATTCTATCTGTTAACCTGCCGGGTGCACGAAAATTGAGAAATGGGCAATGCGCACATTCGCCAAGATAAATATTGCGAAATTGTGGCGTAAAGCAGGTGCCTACCAGCCATCGTTTCAAACGCTTGAAATCCCATTTCTAAGCTACACGAAAGTTTCAGCTCAGAAATTTTCAAAACGCATTCTACAAAACTAGATAACCCAAGGTAAGTGAAATGAGTTTATTTGCACTTAATCTAAATCAAGCAATGTGCAGATTTAGTAAATTAAATACGAAATATACAACTACTCGCAATACACCAATACTAATTCGTACTATCTAAATTTCTCCACGCACTGAGCCAGAACAAAGCGCAAATATCACGAAGAAGGCCGCGATTTTATTAACGACCGAGCAATGTATCTTAAATCTGGGGTAATTTCCGTTCCATCGTGCAACTGATCTTGGGCCTACATCTCTCATTTTAGCAAACAAAAAGTACATGTCAACGATTTCCCATAACATTTGTTTGGTGAAAGCAAAATTTCGGTCGCGGAGTTCTATCGCGATGGAAATGTTTACAAACAAAGACGAGATTAAATACTCGGGGTCTTTAAAGCTCACAAGAATTAGAAATGATATCAATAATGACTCTTCAAGGTGTCAATGTTTATTTTCATCATCCATGGATACATCGTTTTTTTAGGTTATTTAACACTCGCAAAGCGGTAGAGCCAGTAATGCTCATTTTTTGACTGAAATCGACGAACACTTTACGTTCATAAAGAGAGATTTAATGCAGTCCGTTATCATTCCTTCAGCCATTTACCAAACAAGCAGCCAGTAAAGCCCGCAAAGACAACCAGAACATTAATGACTGAGCTAGGTCTCGATTCTGACGTACATTTTTTTTTTCTGCTTCACCCCAAAACAATATTCATTTTTGCAATCGAATCGGACACCCTTAGGCCCAAGGCTCTGAATCAACTTCACGGCCTAAGGCTCTGTATCAACTGCAGTGGTAAGATGTCATATTTCCTTTCTTTTTTTACCTAAGCTCAAAGGTTTTTTCCTTTGAAGGAAACAACGCAGCCTACCAGAAGAATGAGGACTAGGCCGGGTTTCTTTGTAGGAAATCTTGAAGAGCAGATAAAGCTCTGTGCAGAATCATCATAAGATTTTCTTTGACCAAGCCCGAACTGCTGGAACAAAAGTACAAATTTTAGCTGGATCTATCTGAAACTTTATAAAACGCAAGGCTTGTCAAACAGCTTAATATTCCTTGATTTGTACCAACTATATTTATTCAGGAAGAAATTAATCTTCAAAGCAATTTGAGGATGGAAGCAAATTGTTACGAAGCTGAAGAATTTGTATAGATGTTTTCGAATCAGTTTAGAATTTTGCTCGTCATCACCAATTGTTTATCATTTTGTTGTTACCACATTAATTCTGTGATTTTACTGAGGGCCCGACTGCCCACACAGAGAGTCTTGTGGCCTCAAGATTTTTTGTCTTAGGTTATCAAGCTCCGAACAATATACCCAATTTTTGGTCACGTTTGGGTCGGTCTACTGGACATGGTCTGTATCTCCCACATATAAGAGATTCTGTTTAGGTTTCTGATTCTCTAAACTTTAGATTTGAGAACTTTAATTTGTAGTTCGCTTCTGAAAGTCGCGTTCAACTGTTTGGGTTAGTATTTAAGAAATAGAAAACATGTACCGTGTTTCTATCGAGTTATACAAACACGAGTGGAAGTTTGGGAGAACGAGAAATGCTGTGGGAACACGAGCCGCAGGCGAGTGTTTCCACAGCTTTTTCGAGTTCTCCCAAACTTTCACGAGTGTTTGCATAACTCGATAGAAACACGAAATACATGTTTTCTATTTCTTTTAGAAAACACCACGACGAGAAAAAGGAAAACAACTTGTTAGCTTTGGATATCAAAATGTAAATTCTCTTTGCTCGCGCCATCACTACGTCAACAAGCGCGCGCTAGTTTTGTGTCTCCATCGAGTTATACAAACACGATTTTTAACCAATCAGCGCGCGTACTTTCTTAGGACTGTTTTCTAATATATTCTTAAAACTATGTTTAGTCCTACAAGGTCAGTTCGTCGCGTGTGACCCACACTTGGCTACCGATGTATGCTAGTTGTTAGTCAAGTTCTTTTGAAGTAGAAGTTAGACGGTGAACGTGCAAGACAGTAGCCCAAGAAATAGAGACCTCAGTACCTCTTCGTCTGAACTACTGAGAGATTTCCAATAAAATGACTGAAACATCTATGAGCCCAAAGGTGCAATTGTTCCTGACCAAGCTGGATTCCACAGTACACTGAAAATAACCCAAAATCCGTCGAGCGAAATACGGTTTTGAAAACATAATTACAGAGGGAACGCAGCTGATTTCAGAAAAAGGCTAACCGTTTTATAACAACATTGGATAATTACGGTATTCTTTCGTTTGTATCGAAAGGCCTCAAATGGGGTTGGATTTCCTGTGGAGATAGCGAAGTGCTGAATGAACGACGATTGTGAATAAAATTCATGCGTTCTTTAATGTCAGTCATTTCCCTGTTGAATGCTGTCAAGAATCCGGATACGCTTAACCGACAACCAGCAAATCCGCTGGACCAATAGGAGCATGCTCCGAAAAAATATCACAGAACTTGGTAAAGTTAATTTATTTATAGTTTATCACAATTTTTTGCCAAGAGGTTCACCTTATCAAATAATAAAAAAAAAACTTTAAATAAAATAAACATTTTTTTAAGTGTAGTGTATTAAGCACTACTGGGCGTGTGCTAATTGGAGACGTGTAAATAATTAAACAAATATTGCAAACAGAACATAAATTACAAGAAGTTTAAAAAAAAACTTAAAACCGCGCTTTTTTAACTCTTTTGCGCTCACAAAATCATTACGTAATATTTAGCAACAACGTTTTGCGAGAAAACATTATCCGGAAACAATTTAAAAGGTGCTTAGGACTTGATTCCATATCTCAAACCGCCCTTGGATATGTTGTGATGCGTACACAAAGTAATAGTGATTATAGGCCTTTGCACTGAAAGTACTGATCAGGGTTAGGGTTAGGGTTAATGGTTAGCTTCTTTATAGCGTTCGAGCTTTCGATATAGTACTTAAATCAAACCATCCCCTGGTAGCGAAACCTCAGTGGTCCAGTGGTTAGGTTAGAAGACTGCCGATCTACCTCTAGGCTCGATTTCCAGCCGTTTTGTGAGCCCGCGTTCCTTGCCCCACAGTAGTTGGGAGGAGGACAAACAACCGGACTCCCAAAACGGCTGGAAATCGAGCCTAATCTACCTCGTGACACCGACATTTTTTTTTCCTTTAAAATTGAAGATACTTTTTTTTTTTATTTGTACTCACATTCCTAAATATAGTACAAGTTTACCATAATTAATATTTTTTTTACAAGTAAATTACAAATTCCGATAGTAACAAATTATCATTAATTATCACACAAAAACACACAAACACAAACACAATAGGCACATAGATAGACTTGCACTTTGACAACATTTCTTGAGCAGAAACTAAGCCTCTGTGTCAAGAAACTTAGAAATTTCATGTGAGTGTAAGTGAATAGGGAGAGGGCGGTTTGAGATATGGAAACAAGTCTTTATCTTAAAAGACTGGAAACAACAGAGATTGCTTGATTCAAAGTTGGCTCAGTGCCTGGGTTGCAAACGTTCAGCTCATGAAACGTGACATAGTTACCGCCGTCATCTACTGTTACATCACGACTGAATTTCATTACGCAAAAACGTGAGTTGTAATCGGAGAATTTTGTTTATGTCTAAGGAGAAAATACCTTGACCTTTCGAGCGCTAAGGCTAAGTTTTAACTTTTTTTCCCCAGAAAATTCCACCATTTCTTCTGGCGAAGTAGAGACGATCTTACATTTATCACCGTCAGCGTATTCCATGGCCAGACGTAATACCTTTTTAGCGCATTGAATATTCCCTTCGAAAGTGAACAGAAACAAAAATTCCAGATTACAAAATCTTCTGTTTCGCACGCAAAACGAAACTACAGCTTAACTCTGGATAATTTCAGCCTTAGTAGCCAGCAGCTGGTCCCAAATAGATGCTTTATCTTTGCAAATGTCCTGATGCCCATCGCCGAAGGATTTTAGCCCAAGTTTGACCAAATAAACATTTTTCCCGTCGGCGGCCATTTTTTGTCTAAACAGTTAATTCGCTAACTTGACAAAACCCTCCTGAGGGGGGATATGACGAAAACACCCGAGAAATGGCCTGTAATTGGCTGATAATGACATCATCCTCGGAGATTTGGGATTAGTAACCGACAAAACGAGAGAAAAAAAAACCGAAGGCAGAGCAAGAAACCGCCCAGCCTACGGCTGCGTGGTTTAATTAAGAACACCAACTGAAGGGATGTGCCCAGTTGGCTATAGATCGT
>JAHPZR010025571.1:40000-42454 GCA_019787425.1 Platygyra sinensis
ACTTTTAAGACTCCGTCTCGCAATTTAAAAACTCAAACTGAATGCCTCGGCCTTGCAAAGAAAACCGCTATTCTCACCGTCTCGCATTTATCATTCACCTTCCGTTCATTAGCATTCGATCGCCATGCAACATGCAAATTGACTTTAAACATCAAAGCAAGAGCATGTTAAGTGCAGGGTGAGCTTGAAAAAGCTATTATATTATGCCTCTACCCACGAAGTGAATTAGTACGCACCCGTTTCCTCTACAAATTGGCTCACTTTTCGAGCCCAAAACTAACACAGATGACTGTTACATTATATTTCCCGCCCCTTCCACCTCACTTATTTCAATCTCCGAGAAATTTCGCATTTACGGCTCATAGTTTTGCCTCTCAAACATGCATTTGAAAAAAACTGTTGAGACAAATTAATGCGCGGTCCTGTGAAGGAAAACGATATAATAAGTGAACTGACTAAATTTGGCGTATTGCGGAAAACTTTTAAAACCACAAGGCCAATTACTTTGTACTTCTATTTGTCTCTAACGCTCGAGCATTTTTGAACCAACAGATCGATAGAACAACCATGGTAAGATGTTTGTGAAATTCTTAAGTAAAATCCAAATTCAATTATGAACTTAGTGTTGACCCCCGAAGTCTCCGGTTAAATCAGCGTTTCACTGGAAGAAATTAATTTGGTAAATTTGGGTGATAAGATCCATCTTCACATGCAAAATTTACTAGCAATGCAAAGTAGAAGTAATCAATTTGCGATCGTGTATTCAGCCGCAGACCACTTGTCTAGGGAAATATCAACATTAATACTAAGTGGTCTAATGAAAGATTTCCTAGTCTCCACAAATCCAGACATATCTGTTCTAACGCAAACAGACACGATTTAGTGAACGCCTATTACGTAAGGCATGAAAATGGTTTCTAGTTTTGAAATTTTCCGCAGAACGGAAGGAAACAAAAAATGAAAAAACAACATTTTCAGCGTCGTTTCCCCAACCCAAGTGGTAACCATGGCAACTGTCACAGCAGGAGTTTCGTCTCTTTAATTGTAGTAATTCGCTTGGTAACTTTAATGACATTGCGTAATACTATTTGCATTTGTATGATGCCGATATTGTTTTTTTGGAGTTATAAAATGTGCAAATTTTCGCTGCAGAGTTTCAAACCGTACCATACATTTTCGAATCTGGAATGGCATCAAGCGACATCTTGGAAGTGATTTAGTAAACCAATCTAACTTCAATCATTACACACGGAAAAACGTGAACTGAGTTTCACAACGGAAGCTACCAAGTTTCCAAGATAACCAAAAAAACGTGCTAGTTGGGCCTGAGGAAATTGAAACCACCCATGTGCACATTTTAGTGTTTTAAGAACCTGTCAAAATTTAAAAGCGGTTTTGTCATTTGATACCTCAAAGGCGTTAATGAGAAGTGTTTTTAAATTCTAAAATGTGTTCATCAGAAATAAAATGTAAACAATATTTAAAGCAGTTCGTTCCTTACATGAAGTGTCAGGATAATCAAGTTTTGCAGCGGCAAAAGATATCATATCCATTGGATTGTTCTCCATTTCTAAGGAAAAGCGAATTTATCTTAATAGCAAATTTAGACTGTGGAAGAATAATTTGGACGGTTATTTGTGCAAAGTAGGAGAAAATCCTTTTCATTTAAAAGGTATTCATTTGTAGCAGCAGGTGCGTCCATTGTTTTCGGCCTTTGTTTGATTACTATGCAAACCTGTCAAAATTAATCGCGCTTCTAGAGAGACGTCAAGAAAAAGGACACGGCGATCCTCACAATTCAGTCGTTCTCCTGGGTTAGTAGCCAAAGCGCTTCGACTTCCTGATTCCGTTGGGAATAAAAGAGTTGCAAGAGGCTACCGCTTGGCTTTTTTGCGCAGAGAGACACGATGAGAACCAGAGAAGAGCAGAATCGTAAATTACACGGCTACGTGTCGCGTCGGTTTCAGTGTGCGCTCGCGAAGGTACAAAAAACTCGCGGCGCAAGAGGAACTCGACGAGTCGCGTGCCGCGTCGGCGAAAACTCGCGAAGAGAATTCACGAGCGACGACGACGGAAGAGTTCGAGGAATTCGCCATGAATCGCTACAAAGGCTCGCGAAAGGCCGCAAAGTTCAACGCAGCTGCAGCTATTGAGGAAGATGATAGACTTGACTTGGAAAGGGAAGCATTGCCTGCGCGCTGTAGAAGACACGCTATTTGCGAAGAGATGGAAAGGTACATTTTGAACGACGCTGGCATCAGTCTTAGGGGCTATCGTGAGTTGCTCGTAACACGGCGTCTCCTCTTCGAGATGCACCTGCTGTAAAGAGGAAGTCAAGCAGAAAAACACTTGCAAGTCTGGCCCACGGCAAACTGTAAAGATCTCTTTAGTTAGGACGCTTTAGAACAACGTAAAACCCAGACTAAGAGAAAATAGAAAAGCATCGAGGGACAT
>JAHPZR010025572.1:0-5000 GCA_019787425.1 Platygyra sinensis
CCGGAAGTCGAATTGCGCGAGACTTAGAAAATATCGGGCCATTGGACTGTGCAGGGTGGCTTGAAAATGTTGTCGATTCGTCTCGATTCGATGGAATCGACACGAATCGTTTCCCCTGATGTCGAGTCGTCATGCCGGAAGTCGAATTGCGCGAGACTTAGAAAATATCGGGCCATTGGACTGTGCAGGGTGGCTTGAAAATGTTGTCGATTCGTCTCGATTCGATCGAATCGACACGAATCGTTTCCCCTGATGTGGAGTCGTCATGCCGGAAGTCGAATTGCGCGAGACTTAGAAAATATCGGGCCACTGGACTGTGCAGGGTGGCTTGAAAATGTTGTCGATTCGACTCGATTCGATCGAATCGACACGAATCGTTTCCCTCAATGTCGAGTCGTCATGGCGGAAGTCGAATTGCGCGTGACTTAGAAAATATCGGGCCATTGGACTGTGCAGGTTGGCTTGAAAATGTTGTCGATTCGTCTCGATTCGATCGAATCGACACGAATCGTTTCCCCTGATGTGGAGTCGTCATGCCGGAAGTCGAATTGCGCGAGACTTAGAAAATATCGGGCCACTGGACTGTGCAGGGTGGCTTGAAAATGTTGTCGATTCGACTCGATTCGATCGAATCGACACGAATCGTTTCCCTCAATGTCGAGTCGTCATGGCGGAAGTCGAATTGCGCGTGACTTAGAAAATATCGGGCCATTGGACTGTGCAGGTTGGCTTGAAAATGTTGTCGATTCGTCTCGATTCGATCGAATCGACACGATTCTTTTCCCTCGATGTCGAGTCGTCATGCCGGAAGTCGAATTGCGCGAGAGTTAGAAAATATCGCGCCATTGGACTGTGCAGGGTGGCTTGAAAATGTTGTCGATTCGACTCGATTCGATCGAATCGACACGAATCGTTTCCCTCAATGTCGAGTCGTCATGCCGGAAGTCGAATTGCGCGAGACTTAGAAAATATCGGGGCATTGGACTGTGCAGGGTGGCTTGAAAATGTTGTCGATTCGACTCGATTCGATCGAATCGACACGAATCGTTTCCCTCAATGTCGAGTCGTCATGCCGGAAGTCGATTTGCGCGAGACTTAGAAAATATCGGACCACTGGACTGTGCAGGGTGGCTTGAAAATGTTGTCGATTCGACTCGATTCGATCGAATCGACACGAATCGCTTCCCTCAATGTCGAGTCGTCATGCCGGAAGTCGATTTGCGCGAGACTTAGAAAATATCGGGCCATTGGACTGTGCAGGTTGGCTTGAAAATGTTGTCGATTCGACTCGATTCGATCGAATCGACACGAATCGTTTCCCTCAATGTCGAGTCGTCATGCCGGAAGTCGATTTTCGCGAGACTTAGAAAATATCGGGCCACTGGACTGTGCAGGGTGGCTTGAAAATGTTGTCGATTCGTCTCGATTCGATCGAATCGACACGAATCGTTTCCCTCAATGTCGAGTCGTCATGCCGGAAGTCGATTTGCGCGAGACTTAGAAAATATCGCGCCACTGGACTGTGCAGGGTGGCTTGAAAATGTTGCGATTCGTCTCGATTCGATCGAATCGACACGAATCGCTTCCTTCAATGTCGAGTCGTCATGCCGGAAGTCGATTTGCGCTTAGCTTGGGTTACATAGATGGATTGTATAGAAACGAATCGTGTCCTTTGCTATTTATCATAGCGGTATTCGAATTGTATTACATGTTATAAAATGATTGGCAGTTTTGTACAAGGATGCCTTTTTTAACTTTATTAATTTGAAATCAATAAATTCGTGGTTTGCATTGTATGGAGGATTAATAGGTAATTGTTCTGGTACATCATTATATTTTTAAGGTTAACAGAAAGTAACATATGCATTTACATTAGCTTTAAACTGTGAACCTTTAATCTAACTCGAATTGCCATGGATTTACTTTGTTTGATGTAATATTTAAAACTGGAACAATAGTTGTGGAAAAAGTTTTCTCTTTGGTGTGGCTGTTTAATTATTATTGTAGTCAGCATCAAAATTACGCACCTTGCTTTGGATTTAAAAAGTCTTCAATTGCCTGATTTCATTCCGTGAGGGACTAGGTACGAATAAAAGAAGCCTTCCACCTCTCGAGCAAATGTTTCGTCCTCGCCATCCATCCGCTTTCTCTTTCCATCAAGTACTATCTGCTCCTTTTCACCACAAACATACTTTTTCACAACCGACGTAAAAGAGCATAACTTTAAAAAACTATTTCCAACGAAATGAATAACAGATAAGAAACGAAATAAACGCATACGATCTTCTAAAAAGCCGGCCATCTCTTCAACGTGATCTGTAAAGGGGTTTAAGGGAACTGTTTGAAATGAAGGCCGGGTCGGTAATGAAGAATACAGTGCGAACCACCCACGATGATCCCGCGATGATGATTTCCGGTGTTACGAACGCTTCCCGACGATTACTGCGATTCGCGCGAATCGACTCGATTCGCAACAAATATAATACCCCCAGTACCTGCATACCGCGAATCGACTTCCGGTGAAACGATTCGACTTTGCAAGGACCGATTCGCGACGAATCGATCGAATCGAATCGAATCGCAACAATTTCAACCCCCCGTAACTGACTACCGTACCTAAGGATATCGACTGGAATGAAGGTTCATATATCAATATTCCACGGATCTTGACTTTCGGAAGTGCGGAACGAGTCCAGGCGAATCGAGTGGAGTCGTCAAGTGCCTCAGACGAATCGACTGTAGTATGTTGTCACGTTTTAAGAACGAGGAAGGTTCATGTATCATTATTTCACGGACCTTGACTTCCGGTAGTGCGGATCGACTCCGTGCGAATGGAGTCGAATCGTAAAGCGCCTCAGACGAATCGTCTGAAGTTTGTTGTCACGTTTTAAGAACGAGGAAGGTTCATGTATCATTATTTCACGGACCTTGACTTCCGGTAGTGCGGATCGACTCCGTGCGAATCGAGTCGAATCGTAAAGCGCCTCAGACGAATCGACTCTAGTTGGGTGTGTGCGAATCGAGTCGAATCGTAAAGCGCCTCAGACGAATCGTCTGAAGTTTGTTGTCACGTTTTAAGAACGAGGAAGGTTCATGTATCATTATTTCACGGACCTTGACTTCCGGTAGTGCGGATCGACTCCGTGCGAATCGAGTCGAATCGTAAAGCGCCTCAGACGAATCGACTCTAGTTGGGTGTATTGGACATGGATGTGTTCCGCATGAACTGTGAAACATTTGAGGAAATATTGACCGCTATTGAGCCTGTGACTACCAAAACAGCTGACCGAAAAACTATCATGAACTATCATACTCGTGGTTAAACGAGAAAACTATCATCGACTATCATGAAGAATTTGAACAAGCTCAAAATGAATGATAGTTGATGATAGTCGATGATAGTGCATGATAGTTGGTGGTCAAACGGAAGCGCGCACTTCAACTATCACGGACTTTCGTCAACTATCATCGACTATCATGGGCCGTTTGGCCGGGGCTTAATCGAGCCGACGAGACGCCCTGCTGTTGCACTTTCACTGCGCGCCGTTGTTTGTCCATGCGGTTGGGCCATGAGTGGGATTGTTAAAGTCATCGTGAGTTTTTTTCCGAAAAGGTGAAGAGGCCGCCATCGAAAGCCATCGAGGCCGGGTTCCGGTGGACAAAAAAGCTCATAAAGGAGTGTCTGAGCTAAAAAAGACATCTTACGGAGTTTTTAGGATTAAAGAAGCAGGCGCATCAATATGGCGAAATCGCCTGCGGTAAGCGTGGAATGCTCTATTAGTTTTAGTGTGCAGCGGAGTTTATTGAATGCATCACTGTAGTTCTTTTAAGCTGTTTTGTTGAACGGAATGTTTGTAGTACACCGTCCATTTTTCAGGAAAGCAAAAATTTGTGAAGGAACATCTTTAACGAAGAGAAGTAGAGCAAAACAGTTTATAAGCTTCTTTAATAATAATAATTGGTACTAACACTGCGATTGATTGATTGGTAAATGAACGACGCCGTAACGTAGCTTAACATATTAAAGACCGCGTTTATTAATACAGGCCTTTAAAATTATTCGTTTCTGAAAACCAAACGTTCAATTCTCTTTGCGAGTAAAGCTACGCAAAAGAGATTTCCCTCTGTGTGCAAACTATCTTGACGAGCATTTGCTGATGCGAATTGTGCATGTTTTTCAAAAGCCTGCTAACGAGAGAACTAAAAACAGACGCTAAATATATTTAATATTTTAGTACACATTAACAGAGAGGTCACAAACTGGACCGGAAAACCTGTGGTGTTGCTGAAGGTGCCTGCTCTAGATAGGCAGCAAAGTACTACACGCATGACAAAATGTAATTTGTGATTGCACCGCATTATCATAAATTACTATCTTGCCGGCGCGTATCAGATGTCTGGGGAGGGTGTTAGTGCGCAGTGAGTTATGGGATTAGAGTTTGTAATTCGCGTTCGTTAGGAAGGTGAGGCATTCTACGGTCGGCCTTCACCGTGTTAAGTTGCTATTTTTTTTACTTGTGTGTTTATTGATGTTTATAGTTTAGGCACTTAGACTAGCATACCCTAAAACCCCAATGGTTGCACCACTGCCTTGGTCGGGGGTACACGCTCCCCTGTGTTTTTTCCACCTGTGGTTTTTTTTCGGTTTTCGTGTCCGGCTTTGGTGCTTCTGCTTCTGTTTATATATAATACTTGTCATTATACATCAGACTCACTATGAAAAATCTGATTGGTCGAGAGCATTCAATCAATTCACAATAGCTTGTGAACTTGACATGATAAATGCAATATCTGCTGCAGATATTGCATTTATCATGTCAAGTTCAACGTCTGCCTGGTTACTAAGCCCCTTGGAGTGTTCTCCTCAGAAACAAAATGGCTGAACGCTTCGCTTCTATTTCTGAGGATGAATTATGTGAGAAATGTGTCGCCTTCGGCTTCGGCAGATAACACAGACCTCGGTTCTGATAATTCATGATATCATGCTCAACCTCATCCAA
>JAHPZR010025572.1:10000-17394 GCA_019787425.1 Platygyra sinensis
CAGTCCACTGGCCCGATATTTTCTAAGTCGCGCGCAAATCGACTTCCGGCATGACGACTCGACATTGAGGGAAGCGATTCGTGTCGATTCGATCGAATCGAGTCGAATCGACAACATTTTCAAGCCACCCTGCACAGTCCAGTGGCCCGATATTTTCTAAGTCTCGCGCAAATCGACTTCCGGCATGACGACTCGACATTGAGGGAAACGATTCGTGTCGATTCGATCGAATCGAGTCGAATCGACAACATTTTCAAGCCACCCTGCACAGTCCAATGGCCCGATATTTTCTAAGTCTCGCGCAAATCGACTTCCGGCATGACGACTCGACATGAGGGAAACGATTCGTGTCGATTCGATCGAATCGAGTCGAATCGACAACATTTTCAAGCCACCCTGCACAGTCCAGTGGCCCGATATTTTCTAAGTCTCGCGCAAATCGACTTCCGGCATGACGACTCGACATTGAGGGAAACGATTCGTGTCGATTCGATCGAATCGAGTCGAATCGACAACATTTTCAAGCCACCCTGCACAGTCCAATGGCCCGATATTTTCTAAGTCTCGCGCAATTCGACTTCCGGCATGACGACTCGACATTGAGGGAAACGATTCGTGTCGATTCGATCGAATCGAGTCGAATCGACAACATTTTCAAGCCACCCTGCACAGTCCAGTGGCCCGATATTTTCTAAGTCTCGCGCAAATTCGACTTCCGGCATGACGACTCGACATTGAGGGAAACGATTCGTGTCGATTCGATCGAATCGAGTCGAATCGACAACATTTTCAAGCCACCCTGCACAGTCCAATGCCCCGATATTTTCTAAGTCTCGCGCAATTCGACTTCCGGCATGACGACTCGACATTGAGGGAAACGATTCGTGTCGATTCGATCGAATCGAGTCGAATCGACAACATTTTCAAGCCACCCTGCACAGTCCAATGGCGCGATATTTTCTAACTCTCGCCGCAATTCGACTTCCGGCATGACGACTCGACATCGAGGGAAAAGAATCGTGTCGATTCGATCGAATCGAGACGAATCGACAACATTTTCAAGCCAACCTGCACAGTCCAATGGCCCGATATTTTCTAAGTCACGCGCAATTCGACTTCCGCCATGACGACTCGACATTGAGGGAAACGATTCGTGTCGATTCGATCGAATCGAGTCGAATCGACAACATTTTCAAGCCACCCTGCACAGTCCAGTGGCCCGATATTTTCTAAGTCTCGCGCAATTCGACTTCCGGCATGACGACTCCACATCAGGGGAAACGATTCGTGTCGATTCGATCGAATCGAGGACGAATCGACAACATTTTCAAGCCAACCTGCACAGTCCAATGGCCCGATATTTTCTAAGTCACGCGCAATTCGACTTCCGCCATGACGACTCGACATTGAGGGAAACGATTCGTGTCGATTCGATCGAATCGAGTCGAATCGACAACATTTTCAAGCCACCCTGCACAGTCCAGTGGCCCGATATTTTCTAAGTCTCGCGCAATTCGACTTCCGGCATGACGACTCCACATCAGGGGAAACGATTCGTGTCGATTCGATCGAATCGAGACGAATCGACAACATTTTCAAGCCACCCTGCACAGTCCAATGGCCCGATATTTTCTAAGTCTCGCGCAATTCGACTTCCGGCATGACGACTCGACATCAGGGGAAACGATTCGTGTCGATTCCATCGAATCGAGACGAATCGACAACATTTTCAAGCCACCCTGCACAGTCCAATGGCCCGATATTTTCTAAGTCTCGCGCAATTCGACTTCCGGCATGACGACTCGACATTGACGGAAACGATTCGTGTCGATTCGATCACAGATGGTTCAATAATCCATTTCCGGTTAGACGAATCGCAAATACCAAAGACGATCGACTCTAGTTGGGGTGTATTGGACAACCCTCAGAAAACGAGGGCGAGTAGTCTAATTGTTTTAGTATAAATTTACCGTAGTCTCATTGCAGAAAAAGAAAAAAAATGTCAAGTACAAGCGTAGAAAAAAACTGTTTATTGTGTTACATCAGGTTCAAACGTGATGCCGCGATGTGCACTGATGCCGTAACTGTTGACTATCAGCTGATAGTCGACGGTAATATAGCCAATCAAATGTACGGATTCACAATAGACTACGGTAAATTTATTGCCCCCGCAGGGTTTTGGCCCAGAGGCCAAAACCCGAGGAGGCATTATAGTCTCCTCCGCGTATACGTATATAGAATGTGTGAATATTGGTGTAGTATGCGAATCAATCCCGATTTGACGAAACTAGGCGCGCACGGTGGTCCCGGTTAACTTTTCAGCCGGCTCGCAAGGCATTGCTACATGAGTAATTCTTGCAACCACGAACATTAAGAGGAGATCGAGGAAGAGACTATTTGCTGCACAAGGAGGAGACGAAAATATTTGCCTAAAATATATTTTAGGAATTTTAGGGCGGGTATCTGTCATCACAGTGATTTCTTCATATCTTGAATTCAAAGGTTATTCAGCAGTACTAGATTGAACTGTTTGGTACAGAAGTTGATTTGTGGGACACCAATCAGCAACGATTCGACAGACTCGACCCAAACACCACACGTATAAAGATCACGTTCATTTGGATCGCTTATTTTTACTGAGTAATCTTACGTGGCGTAGAGCCCATGTGACGGCTGGGTTGACTGGCAGGGATCCAAGATCCAAATGACAATGTAATTGTAAATGTAAATGTTTTGGGGCGTTTTCGTTGAGGACAAAAAGCTTGACTCTAATTTGCATATATGGCGACATAACGCGATACTTCTGCTTGCATCTCGGAAAAAAAATCTCGACGTCTGTTCTGCTTTCGAGATACGTTTGCTCGTAGAGTCCTCCTATATCAAGACAAATGGTTTATTTCAGTATCAAACTAGAACAACGGAATGGTTTGATATTTTTTTCCAGAATGCACTTCGTGAGAGTGTTTTGCAAAGAATATCATGTGATAGAATGAGTTAAACAGAATGTGTTGGTTTATTTAACTTAGTTGATTCTTTGGATCATATTTATGATAAGATGCCTAAGTTACTTGAACTGAGTATGAGTGATATAGAGTTTACAAAAACATAAAATTTCAGTTCATACAATAAATAATAGTATCCTTATACGCAGTGGAATTTTTATAAGAATTTTATACCCTCGACGGATAAAATAAAAGCGGGGGCAGATTTAGTTGAGAACTATACTAGTACTAATTAATTTAAGAAATACATGCATGATAGCCTCTTCGATGGCTAGAAAATGTGTGAGGCCATACCAAATACAGAGGTGTGGATTGAGGTCCTCATGCAGCTTCAGGCCTTGGTCAGGAATGCACAGTAGAATTATTGTTGGGCATGCGCAGCTATATCTATTGTTTTATATTTGTTTCAACAAGCTGAAATTTTCCCTGATTATAAAATTCGGCCTCTTACATTTCTTAACGGGACACTATCACGATGTAGCACACGCGCGAACTTGATCTGTGTTTCTTCATTGGAAAAAATAAAAAAAGAACTGTCACTTTGTCGCATCATGCGGACAAGTTTTCCATGCAATAAGAGCTATTTTATATTCGATTCACCGCTAGCGTTCTTGCCAGTTTGAAATAAAGTAATAATAATAAAATGTAATCTCACAAGTCGAGCGCATCGAAGAGGTTTGCGAAACATATTTCAATTTGACTATGCCTGTATGATTTTGCCGCTCGCGCTTTTACAGGAGGAAAGTTCGTGTCGTTGCAAGTCAACCCCGCGGGAGGTACTCCCGCGAATTTTTGATAGGGGTGTGCTGCGAAGGTTCTTGAACCCTAAACCTATTTAAGGACTAAAAAGCGAAAACTGATGCCCTTTTTAAGGCCCAAACATTCGTTTAGGTGGGCGTTTTCACACTCCAGTATCAGATAATACAATTTAGCTACCCTATCTAAGGACCACACCAGGACTACAGTAACAAAAGAGTAAAAAAAGATACCCTATTTAAGGACCGAGAACCTAAAAAAAAGCATACCCTAACTATATAGCCCATATATGGGAGTAACCCACTCCCCCGGGAAGTCAACGCGCTCAACTAGTCAGGGACAAAGACTTGTTTATATCGATGCATGACTATATCTACGGAACGCTAACTCTGCTTGCAGTCGCACTAGTTTGCTGAAGAATGCGCAATAAATCTAAACACATGAGTTGGATGAATTTGGCCACACAGGTGGCGTGTTTAATATGACCCAGGACAATTAATTGTGGCAACACATTAAATCTACAAGATTTCCATTGTTCAGCAAAGGTGGGGCGAAAAAGACGCACCCACATTTCTAAATGTAAAAGAACAATCTGATGTCTAGTAACAGGGGATGGGGGGG
The DNA here is from genome assembly GCA_019787425.1 of Platygyra sinensis. Classification (NCBI taxonomy): domain Eukaryota; kingdom Metazoa; phylum Cnidaria; class Anthozoa; order Scleractinia; family Merulinidae; genus Platygyra; species Platygyra sinensis. The sequence goes on from JAHPZR010025572.1 coordinate 14,380, forward strand.
GGGGGGGGGGCGGGGAAAAATGTTTTCCTTTCGAGATACCAACGGTACGAGGGCCAAGGGAAGAAGGGCGAGTTGCTCAAGAGAAATATCTTTTATCCTCGAGGGAACGCCCCCTCTATCACCCGGGGTGATAGTTGACATAAACCAGGTTACAGACCATTGCGTGACTGTCATGGCTCGACATAAATAACATTATGCGTGAACATAATGTTTGGTTTTTTTCGTAAACGGTAAATAAGAACTGTTGACCAATATTGTTGTGGAAAACGCCAAAGGAACATGGTCACGGTAATTCCGTGCCTGAATATTTTGCGCTCTACAAACTTACATGAGGTTGAGGTAGGTTAAACTTCTGTTCGAACCTCGTGCTTACACTAGGCCCCTGGCGGTGGCGTGTAACGGATCAGTCATAGGTTAAAATAAAAAAAAAACGCTGTGCAGATAGAATGCTGGTAGGGAGGGGAGGGCCGGGAGATAGAATGCTGGAGATCATCTTTAACCGACCATAATTGAATTACCTACAAATATACAGTACCTTGACAATGCCAACCTTTCTACTAGAGATAGAAAACAATATACATCCCAAGACCATCTGTAGTTTTTTACAGAGAGGCAAACCAGAGATCGAAGAAATCCTCGATGGCTTCCCATTTTTAGTTTCACACAGATCAGCCTATTTCTTTGGTCTTTTTCTCGTCGAGTTTCATCGAGATAGAGCTAGTGAATGAAGAAGAATGCTCTATCCTACGCATCCTGTATTGCGCCGGACAGCCTCCAACAACCTATCTTTTTACTATTCTGCAACGATTTTGACACACGCTATCGCCTGTTCGCATAAATCCTTCTCAGAAACAAAGTATTGTTACTTCCGAAATGAGGTCAGAAACCAACTTGTCCCATTTGCCGCTACCCCCTCGCCAAATGTACCTATTGCATCCTTAAGGTGACCCAAGCGAGCTATGCCACCTGCTAATGAGCCACAAATAGTTGGAACAATCTGGGGAAAGGTGAAAAAGTGTTACGGTTGAAAACGTGATTTCCTATCGGCTGTGCCTCCAGATGACAAGTACGTTCTTGTAAGACAAGAGTCTGATTGGTACTGGGAGAAATAAAATATGAAATGGCCCTTGGGGAGGAAAACTAATCGATACTATGGCATGCTATTCCAATGTGTATCAATTAAATTTCCAAGTGTTTTGTCTCTACTTATTAGTATACCACCAGATATCCCACTGCCTTTCAAAACTGTGCCGTAGCTTAGTTTTCAGCGACATGTACATATTTGAAGCATCTTTAAATATGTATGTGACATTTATACTTTTGGGTGTATTCATATTAGAACAGCAAAAATAACAAATGTGTTTTATTTTCTCCAGTAAAGACAAACAATAGACTGCAAGGTTGATAGTGCGCGAAAGACGTTTCGAGACACCAATATGACAAGAACCGATAAAACAAACAGGATCGCAACAGCTAGTGGTGGGCAGCTGTTTCGTCTTTGTTGGGGCTCAACAGCAGTGTATATAGAGGATATTACACGGTGGCGCGAAGATATGAATTTTATTTTCGAGTGGCAAAACAATATTTTACGAACGAGCGCAGCGAGTGAGTAAAATATTGTTTTTGCCACGAGAAAATAAAATTCATATCTTCAAGCCGCCGTGTAATGTTCTTTTTATTGTATAGACATGCTGATGACGGCGTTTTTGATGATTTTCCGAAGATTTCCGACCACCTTCCGAAGATTTCCGAAGATTTTCCAAAATTGTTCCGAAGGCCAGACGAACGTTCCCGAACATTTTCCGAAGATTTCCGAAGATTCCCGAAGATTGCGGAAGACTTTCGAGGAAGACCCGAAGATGTTTCGATCATACACCAACGAATTTAAGTACAATTTCAGAGACAAACAAAAGCAAAAGGCGGGAATCGTGACGTCATTGAACGATATGACACTCACAAAGGTGACATACGGAAAATACACCACTCGGGTCCCGGATGAAGTGGCATATGGAATCTACGAGTGGTTTAGTTCCCAGTAAAACACTCCTGTCTATATAATAAAGCGGAGATATGTGCCGCTAGCCCAAGAGCTAACGCATATAAATTGCAGAACATTATGAATTTGAACAGTTAGATCGATTGCTTTGATACACAAGGATGTTTCAGCCTTTCGCCACTGGACAGCTCATTCGCTCGCGTTTTTTTTTCATTACGACATGTTGATTTGGATAGATAAAGAAATTTTAAGACGGCGTTCAGACTCGAACCCGCCACCATTTTTAGGGAATTTGAACCCAGGCCTGGTTGTTCAAAGGCTGGATAACGCTATCCACCGGATAAATCACTATCCAGTGGATAGCGTGGTTTGTTTTGTTAACACTTATCCACTGGATAGCGATTTATCCGGTGGATAGCGTTATCCAGCCGTTGAACAACCGGGGCCAGGTCACGACGGTAACATTCATGAACGGTTACCAAGCTCTAGCTTAGCAACCGTGGCTTGAAGATCCTCGCAATCGCGAGGTTATTACGGCGGCAAAATTCTGAGTTTCTCGACCAATAAGAATGAGACTGCCAGATTCTTACATCAACCTATGGCAATTATACTAAAAAGTACAGATGACCTGAAAACATTGTTATTATAAGATATATTATAAGCGAAAAACAATATATTTCTTAGACGAAACTTAGCAAGGCTGATTAAACAGTAAAGGGATATATTTTCCAAATAAATATATCCCTTAACTGTTTAATCGGCTTTACTAATTTTCGTCTATTATTCAACTTATAGCTGATTAGATCCTCTACAACAAGAGGATTCGGTACTTTTGTTTTGTCACGGTGGTCCTTGAAAAAATTTCATACTACGTCTGAAATATATTTCTTGCCGTATGGCTTCTTCAAAAATATGGTGAACACTTGTTTCCAAATCTCAAAGTGCCCTAGGACATGAGGTGCTTGGAAATGAAATTAAATCACTGAAATATAATTAGCGCCGAACTACCGACGGTTTAC
>JAHPZR010025576.1:5000-15462 GCA_019787425.1 Platygyra sinensis
TGTAAGCTATAACCGGTGGGTTAGGGAAGGCTTTTTTGCAGTTGGCATTGGCTTGAAGGAGAGTGGCGTACTTGTTGACAACAGATGATATTTTAGGAAGCGCAGGGTTGAAGGATGTGACACAGGGTGTTCGGTCAGTCTTGGCGGATTTCGGTTCCTGCGGTTGAAGGGTTGCGTGACGTGGAATTGAGCGAACGCGATTCGCGTCTCTTCGTAGTGAGGTGCGGCTATAACCACGTTTGGTAAGGTGTTCGATGAGTTCTCGGCTTCTTTGGTCAAAAAAAGTGTCGGTAGAACATATGCGGCGGATTCGGAGGAAGAGGCTGAATGGGATGGCTTTTTTAGTGTGGTTAGGGTGGCACGACGTTTTGAGGAGGTATTGATGTTTGTCTGTGGGCTTTGTATGGAGATCTGTTTGGATGTGGTTGTTAATGAGATGAACTTGGACATCTAGGAAAGGACGTGTCTGGTGCAGAGAATTAGAATACTCATGAGTAAATTTGATGCTAGGGTGAATAGAATTTAGGTAGCCTATGAAGGTTTTTAGATGCTCATCCCCATGCATCCAGATCATGAAGATATCATCGATGAACCTCCACCAAATGAACGGCTTGAGTGAAGAGTTGTCAATGGCCTGTTGTTCAAACTTACCCATGAATAAATTGGCATACGAAGGTGCCATCCGGGTTCCCATAGCTGTTCCATGTTTTTGCAAATAATGTTCGTTGCTGAAGGAAAAGTTGTTCATTGCTAGAATCATTTTGACGAGATCACAAATATTTTCTGCAGGAAGTGATTTGTCTTGGCGTTTGTTCAAAAAATAGCGACAGGCATCGATACCCCCGCTATGAGGAATGTTAGTGTACAATGAGGAAACATCTAGGGTGACCAGGAGGACGTTGTCAGATAAAGGGCCAAGTTTCTGAAGTTGAAGGAGGAAGTGTGTAGTATCTTTAATAAATGAAGGAAGATTTTGTACAAGCGGCTTTAAGTGGTAGTCGACGAACTCGGAAATTCGTTCAGTAGGGTGGCCATTGCTGGATAAAAACCTTTATAGGCTACCTAAATTCTATTCAGAGGCCACGAGGGCGAGAGTAATAATTGTTTTAGTAAAATCCAACTAGTTGGTCAAAAAACTATCGAGACAAAACATCTTTCGCTAGTTAAAGCGATTCAGCCACCATTGTTTTGGTTTTTAAAGCCGGCGCTTTTCGCTACTAATGGGCTATAACAAATAGCCTACTAGTAGCTCAACCAATCAAAACGCATTATTGATAATAGACAACTAGTTGGATTTTACTAATCTGTGATAGATAGTGAGTAGCGTAGCAGTGTGCCCTTGTTAACAAAATAACGGCACTTCTTGGCGTTCTCGAGGTGTCTCTAAAGAGGATTTAGATAAAATTTTGAACGACTAGTAGATTTATACTAAAACAATTAGATTATTCGCTCTCGATTTCTATGCGTGATAGTTGACTCGGGCTGCGCCCTCGTCAACTATCACGCGATAGAAATCTCGAGCTCATAATCTGATTGTTTATAAAAATAGAAACACGAGTGGCTTCGTCTCGGGGAACACTGAGGGTCTCTGGGAAACAAAACTCACTGTTTCCCCTGTGGTCAGTCATTAAGTGCTTATTGTATGTATTCAATACCTTAGGGAGTTATATGAAAATCTTTCCACTTTATTTATTTCGCAGTGCACTGTATGATTACTCCAAAGTTCACAAGTCCTTACAATGCCATTCCTAATTGTGGGCGCTAGGGCTTCTGGGACATTCTTGCGACTCTCACTTCTGTCGCTTCTACAGGGGTGTATGCGGAGGTAATTTCTATTCGGTGAAATTCTGGAAAAATCAAGCCATTTTTACAACAAGTTTAGCTCACAGACAATCATTTGTACTCTTTGTGACAGCAAGAATACGTTTCTTTAGTGTTTGAAGACACATTTATCTGTTAACTGCAGTAAGAATACTTCGGCTTTCGAATTTATCAATTGCATATTTGATAGTTTCCCCAGAGCTTTTATTAATTATTGTTGTTGTGATCTTACAGGACTCGATCCGTACAATTTACAGTGAAGGAGTAATTTTTCATCCATTGACTCTCATTTCAGGTAAGCATCGTAGAAAACGTGTGACTTACAAGTTTATAGACCAAGTTCCGCAGCCTTCCCCCTCCTGGTGCGGGTTTTGCTAAAAGCAGGCCCGCGGCCCAGCGGCCCAGCGGCCCGGCGGCCCGAAGGCCCAGCGGCCCGCGGTCCGCGACGGCCCGCGGCCCGCGGCCTGCGATGGCCCAGCGGCCTGGGGGCCGGTGGCCCAGTCCTGATTTTCAACAGCTTTTTTGTCCAGCAGTAAATCCACGCGCATGCACAGATCTGCATCGGGTTTCAGCGTGCAAAATGGACGACGGTGAGTTCAGTTCAGTACCATTTTGATAATCATTTCAGTCTTCTCACCCACTAACTTTTAGTGGGGGAGAAGCGTTGCGTGATGACCCTGATAACGGCTGTGAAGGAGACTATACCTGGCGACACTCGACGAACTGCGAGCGAGTTGCCATGTCGGACACCGGCGACTCAAATTTGGCGCCAAATTAGAAGCTTCGAGACACAAACTTCTTCATATTTTTCACATTTTAAGAACTGATAGGGTTTTGACAATTGTAAATCCCTTTTCGTGAATATTTAGTGCCATCTCCAGCGACAAAAGTTGGCTGGCTTCAATGCCTTTCCTGTAAACTTACATTGACGTGAGGACAGTTAAGTTTTTCCTGCGTGCTGAATCCTGATTGGTCAATTCAAATTTCCCGCGTAAAAGCCGCATGCAAGGCGCTATGATTACTCCAAAGTTCACATGTCCTTACAATGCCATTCCTCATTATAGACGCTAGGGCTTCTGGGACATTCTTGGGACTGTCCCAGATCCCCATATAGGCCTCTTGCACTAAGAGGTCACGTGACCAATGCCTCCCTTAAACAGGGAGTTATAATCTTGCTGATGCCAAAAATTGACAGAACACATGAAAATTATCTTACACCTGAAATTTGAGAGGAAATGCATTTGAGAGAGATATTTTATGGTACTTTGATTTTTCAACAAATTAGTATGATTTGTATTGGCCGCCATGTTGGAGGGCATACTCTTGCCCTCCAACATGGCGGCCAAAACTGGTTTTTGTTCATGTCTTGTTAAATGTTTGATAGTTAAGTTCAGATGTGCTATAAACATTACCACATCATCTTTTCAACGTTTTCCTTGAGGTTTAAGTGCAAAATTTGCGTCAGAAAACGGTAATTCATAATTTTAAAAATCAAGTTTTGGTCACGTGACCAGCTACAGACTTTCTCATTTTAAGCAAATGGTGCGGGTCTGAAAAACCAAATCACTATTATTTTGTTTAATAGATGACCCACTAAAAGTGTTTCGAAGGCAAAATCATGTAACTTTCAATTTCATAAAAACGATGTCACATGACCTCTTAGTGCAAGTGGCCTATTGCCAGTCACTGTTTGCATCCTTACTCTTCAATGTGGAGGTATAAATTTCTATTTGGTGAAATTCTGGAAAAAATCAAGTCATTTTTACAGCAAGGTTACCTCAGAGACAATCATTTGTACTCTTTGTGACAGCAGGAGTAGGATTTCGACAAAACACTGACCCCCGGTCCACTGACCCCCTACTGACCCCCTTACTGACCCCCTCACTGACCCCCTATAAAATCAATGGGAAAATAAAAATTAAAAAAGCCCAGAACTATCAATGGGGCCCGATTCAAGTTCATCAATAAATTTTGCTTTAATACCTGAAACGTCCAAGATGGCGGACGCGTTGCAGATTTCCGACTCTTGTTCTCCTTTTACTGTTTAGTGGAGGTTTTGTTGACGGAAAATCGAGCACAGCATAAGACTGAATATCATCAAATATTGTTTTCGTACGCATTGGGAAATGAAGCAAAGGGAAACGCTGACAAATGAACAGGCTCGCGAAAGGATCGCGATGGGCCATGAACACGCGCGTAAACCTCAACGGGAAGACGAATTTCATAAGTTAGTTCCAGGCTTCTCGCCTAGTTCTCGCAATTTTTATAAGAACTGTAGCAGCTGTGGTGTTAAACTTTTGGACAAGCCAGGTGGATTACTTTCTCCTTGGTGCATGAAGTCGTCAGAAAGACCACGGATTGTCAAGTTAACTCAATCTAATCTTACCGTCCATGACTAAAGCCATGTGCAACGTAGTTTGTGCATGCGGAAGGCGAGGGACCTGGGACTACAAGCTTGCCATAATAAACTTCCGGTTAATGTAATCGTGTGCGTTTTGCTCGCGGTTAGTTGCGTGCGTGTTAATTTGCCAGAACTTCCTGGCTATTTTTATTGCTTATTTTTCTAGCGGATACAAATAACATACTTGCTAATATTCCAACTTATTCTGTGCTCGATTTTCCATGACAAATCCTTCAGTCAAATGAGAAGGAGTCGGAAATCTACAACGCGACCGCCATCTTGGAATTTCAGGTAAGCAAAATTTATTGATGAACTTGAACCGGGTCCCATTGATAGTTCTGAGCTTTTTTAATTTTTATTTTCCCATTGATTTTATAGGGGGTCAGTAGGGGGGTCATTAGGGGGTCAGTAGGGGGTCAGTTGACCGGGGGTCAGTGTTTTGTCGAAACCCCTAATTTGATGATATTTACAGAAAAAAATCCGGTACATTGCTCACGCTCAAAGTTGTCACGTCTGTGTTGTGTAATATTGTTCCACATGATTTAACACGAAAAATTATTTGTCCTTGCCCGTGAGAAACTGCACGATTTTTGCACAAGCATGTGTCGAAGATCTAGTTTTTCTGTTGAAGTGGTTGATGCTTATGTTTCATTTTTGTGTTTCAACAGTTTCGACAGTGGAGTGCGTGATCAATAAAACGAAACCCTGTCCTTAATGCAAATTTTTGTTTATTTAATTAGCTTCGTCCGTGGCATGCAAGATGTTTATCAGCACCATATTTGGCGACTTGCTTAATCACTCGATCAAAATTTGGTGAAAACGAAAGTTTAAAATGAGAACCCTTTTGTTCCGAAACCTATTTCAGTGGTCTTGAAAGAAATTTTAAGCGCGGTTTTAACACCTATGTATGTGGTTAATTTACAACAGGATTTCATGATATCACAAGTTCGCCAAAAAGAGTACGTGACAGCTAATTCTCCGCCCGCCCGCCCGTGAAATGAATATTGAACGAGAGAGATTTAAGATGAAACTGTCTGGCAATTATGCGGATTCCCTGGAACTGTAAAAAGTATACAACGCTACTCTTTCAAAACGTTACGGATTAGTAAAGATTGTCATTCAGCAATGGTTCCCTCGACCAGATGTCGCACAAACTTACACTCAAGTTTTAATTTAACATCCTATCAATGGTTTCGTCTACTTTCTGAAAATTTTAACTTTCTTGCAAATAGTAAGTTGCAATAATGAAGGCTTCTCGATTTACCCTTACTTTCTTTAATGAAAGCTAGATAAACTTTGAAGTTTGATAATTTGATAATTTGTAACAGTGAAGTGAAGTCAAACTTGTTTATTGTCAGTAAGCAGGCAAGAATAATCATCACTGAGATTCTGCGTATGCCATAAAACAACAGTAAAATGCTAAATTCTATGATTATTATTTTCTTGGTTACTTTTTAGCTAATTAAAACCATGAAATAAAATATTAATTAACTAATTAATTAATTATTAATTAATTAATTATTTTGGGCGACCAACCTGGAAGGCTGGGCGACCTACTTGTCATGGTTAGGTGCCCTACCCTGAAAATTTTCCTAGAGCACAGCCTTGTAATACCTGTAGAAAACTGCCTTGCACTTATTTCCACTCGTTTCTGTTGCATATTCCAGAAATAAAGTATGCTAAAACACTTGCATGCCACAGTCCACGTCTTTGGGAACTGCTTTGTTACACAATACTATTAGCGTTGTTTTTCTTTTAAGTTTTTTCAAATGCTGACTTTAAGGTGATTCCCGAGTTTTGCATTGCGCATTCCTATACTGTGCACGATTTTTGCGTCATCAGCGCGCGCGTACAAAACATAAGAGATTTCCCTCAAACTAAGCTCGATAGCGAGATAAATGCTCCTTTTCTCTTAAACGAGCACATTGACCCCCACTTTTTATTTTATAAATTCAATGAGAACAATATCTGCAATAACTGAGAAAAAAATTGGCAGAAATCTATGGCTACTTTTTTGGCAAATGAAATAAATGCGACAGATAGAGACGTAACGGGCCCAACAGAGCTAGTCGAAATTATGTATCCTTTAAAGGATAAAAATATCAATTAATAATGCAGGGTATTTGAAGCCATTTTATCTGGGACGTGGAAGAATAAGCAATCAAAGAAAGTCAAACTCTGTGTGATATAACATGCCGCATTGAAAAATAATCGAGCTTATTTGTTGCGCACTGAGATTACCAAAAGTCACCTAAATAACCATATTTGTCAGCATCGTGGCATGAAAACAAGCACGGCGACCCCCTCTTTTTATTACGTTTTTAACATCTCCTTGTACTATAATGACACCATAACAAGTTTCATCGGAAATCTGTGGCGGGTTCTTTTACTCGGGAATCACCTTTCATCCTAGGGTTAAGAGTTCCCAGTTTTATTAGAGTTAGGGTTAGGGTTACTGCTTGAAACTAGGGTTAGCGTTTGGGGTCAGGATTGCATGTTGAGGTTAGAGTTAACGTTCAGTGTTAGGGTTAGGGCTGGCGCTCAGGATTAGGTTTATTGCTCAGGGTTAGCACTAGCACTTAGTGTTAGGGTTAGCGCTAGCTCTTCGTGTTAGGGCTAGTTCTCAGGGTTAGGTTTATTGCTTAGGGTTAGCCCTAGCACTTAGTGTTAGGGTTAGGGCTAGTGCTTAGGGTTAGGGTTAGCGCTAGCGCTTCGGATTAGGTTAGAGTTAAGGTCAGGACACGCTAGAGTTAGTGCAGTGTTCGGCCAGGGAAAACAATCCCGACTTTTGAAATCTATTGCATGAATCGATACCTAAATCAACTCAATGAGTAGTGCCTAAGGAGAGAGGTTGAAAGTTTTTGCAAATCGGCTATGTTTGTGATCGATTTAAATGTTTCTAGGTGAAATTATTTTTTTGTTGGTACAAAACTGCTCATTCTGTGAAATGATTATTTCTGACAACACAGAAAGAGGAAACCTTAAGCTAACACGCTGCTCATGCCGAAAAATAAGCCCATGAAATGGAAAATTTATCAGCAAAGGAATGCTGAAATGCAAAGTAAAACTTACATTTGAGTTGAACACTTGAAGAGAAATTCTATATAAATTTACACAGGGAGCAGGGATGGCATGGGGAGGAGGGATGGCGTAGTGGGTAGAGCGCTCGCCTCCCACCAGTGTGTCCCATGTTTGATTCCCGGACTCGGCGTCATATGTGGGTTGAGTCTGTTTTTGGTGGGTCATCTATTAAACAAAATAATAGTGATTTGGTTTTTCAGACCCGCACCATTTGCTTAAAATGAGAAAGTCTGTAGCTGGTCACGTGACCAAAACTTGATTTTTAAAATTATGAATTACCGTTTTCTGACGCAAATTTTGCACTTAAACCTCAAGGAAAACGTTGAAAAGATGATGTGGTAATGTTTATAGCACATCTGAACTTAACTATCAAACATTTAACAAGACATGAACAAAAACCAGTTTTGGCCGCCATGTTGGAGGGCAAGAGTATGCCCTCCAACATGGCGGCCAATACAAATCATACTAATTTGTTGAAAAATCAAAGTACCATAAAATATCTCTCTCAAATGCATTTCCTCTCAAATTTCAGGTGTAAGATAATTTTCATGTGTTCTGTCAATTTTTGGCATCAGCAAGATTATAACTCCCTGTTTAAGGGAGGCATTGGTCACGTGACCTCTTAGTGCAAGAGGCCTATATGGGGATCTGGGACAGTCCCAAGAATGTCCCAGAAGCCCTAGCGTCTATAATGAGGAATGGCATTGTAAGGACATGTGAACTTTGGAGTAATCATAGCGCCTTGCATGCGGCTTTTACGCGGGAAATTTGAATTGACCAATCAGGATTCAGCACGCAGGAAAAACTTAACTGTCCTCACGTCAATGTAAGTTTACAGGAAAGGCATTGAAGCCAGCCAACTTTTGTCGCTGGAGATGGCACTAAATATTCACGAAAAGGGATTTACAATTGTCAAAACCCTATCAGTTCTTAAAATGTGAAAAATATGAAGAAGTTTGTGTCTCGAAGCTTCTAATTTGGCGCCAAATTTGAGTCGCCGGTGTCCGACATGGCAACTCGCTCGCAGTTCGTCGAGTGTCGCCAGGTATAGTCTCCTTCACAGCCGTTATCAGGGTCATCACGCAACGCTTCTCCCCCACTAAAAGTTAGTGGGTGAGAAGACTGAAATGATTATCAAAATGGTACTGAACTGAACTCACCGTCGTCCATTTTGCACGCTGAAACCCGATGCAGATCTGTGCATGCGCGTGGATTTACTGCTGGACAAAAAAGCTGTTGAAAATCAGGACTGGGCCACCGGCCCCCAGGCCGCTGGGCCATCGCAGGCCGCGGGCCGCGGGCCGTCGCGGACCGCGGGCCGCTGGGCCTTCGGGCCGCCGGGCCGCTGGGCCGCTGGGCCGCGGGCCTGCTTTTAGCAAAACCCGCACCAGGAGGGGGAAGGCTGCGGAACTTGGTCTATAAACTTGTAAGTCACACGTTTTCTACGATGCTTACCTGAAATGAGAGTCAATGGATGAAAAATTACTCCTTCACTGTAAATTGTACGGATCGAGTCCTGTAAGATCACAACAACAATAATTAATAAAAGCTCTGGGGAAACTATCAAATATGCAATTGATAAATTCGAAAGCCGAAGTATTCTTACTGCAGTTAACAGATAAATGTGTCTTCAAACACTAAAGAAACGTATTCTTGCTGTCACAAAGAGTACAAATGATTGTCTGTGAGCTAAACTTGTTGTAAAAATGGCTTGATTTTTCCAGAATTTCACCGAATAGAAATTACCTCCGCATACACCCCTGTAGAAGCGACAGAAGTGAGAGTCGCAAGAATGTCCCAGAAGCCCTAGCGCCCACAATTAGGAATGGCATTGTAAGGACTTGTGAACTTTGGAGTAATCATACAGTGCACTGCGAAATAAATAAAGTGGAAAGATTTTCATATAACTCCCTAAGGTATTGAATACATACAATAAGCACTTAATGACTGACCACAGGGGAAACAGTGAGTTTTGTTTCCCAGAGACCCTCAGTGTTCCCCGAGACGAAGCCACTCGTGTTTCTATTTTTATAAACAATCAGATTATGAGCTCGAGATTTCTATCGCGTGATAGTTGACGAGGGCGCAGCCCGAGTCAACTATCACGCATAGAAATCGAGAGCGAATAATCTAATTGTTTTAGTATAAATCTACTAGTCGTTCAAAATTTTATCTAAATCCTCTTTAGAGACACCTCGAGAACGCCAAGAAGTGCCGTTATTTTGTTAACAAGGGCACACTGCTACGCTACTCACTATCTATCACAGATTAGTAAAATCCAACTAGTTGTCTATTATCAATAATGCGTTTTGATTGGTTGAGCTACTAGTAGGCTATTTGTTATAGCCCATTAGTAGCGAAAAGCGCCGGCTTTAAAAACCAAAACAATGGTGGCTGAATCGCTTTAACTAGCGAAAGATGTTTTGTCTCGATAGTTTTTTGACCAACTAGTTGGATTTTACTAAAACAATTATTACTCTCGCCCTCGTGGCCTCTGAATAGAATTTAGGTAGCCTATAAAGGTTTTTATCCAGCAATGGCCACCCTACTGAACGAATTTCCGAGTTCGTCGACTACCACTTAAAGCCGCTTGTACAAAATCTTCCTTCATTTATTAAAGATACTACACACTTCCTCCTTCAACTTCAGAAACTTGGCCCTTTATCTGACAACGTCCTCCTGGTCACCCTAGATGTTTCCTCATTGTACACTAACATTCCTCATAGCGGGGGTATCGATGCCTGTCGCTATTTTTTGAACAAACGCCAAGACAAATCACTTCCTGCAGAAAATATTTGTGATCTCGTCAAAATGATTCTAGCAATGAACAACTTTTCCTTCAGCAACGAACATTATTTGCAAAAACATGGAACAGCTATGGGAACCCGGATGGCACCTTCGTATGCCAATTTATTCATGGGTAAGTTTGAACAACAGGCCATTGACAACTCTTCACTCAAGCCGTTCATTTGGTGGAGGTTCATCGATGATATCTTCATGATCTGGATGCATGGGGATGAGCATCTAAAAACCTTCATAGGCTACCTAAATTCTATTCACCCTAGCATCAAATTTACTCATGAGTATTCTAATTCTCTGCACCAGACACGTCCTTTCCTAGATGTCCAAGTTCATCTCATTAACAACCACATCCAAACA
>JAHPZR010025577.1:0-11712 GCA_019787425.1 Platygyra sinensis
TTTCAGTTTCTTGTTGCTAAAATCGACTTTTAGTTTAACGGTCTTGGTTAAGTTTAATATTTTATTTAACAAGTGTTCGTCAGTTAAGCGAAAGCTGATTGTTTATTACAGCTACATTTGAGATAAGCAATGATACCTAATCCAACACTGGTATTGCCAAAGCATTTTTCCACATAGCCGTCCCTCACGGTTCTTAGAACACTGTTCATCACTGTTGGCTGGGTCAAATAAGCAGCCTGGTAAGTCCCCGGGTGCACGAGTACAATTGCAGTACTTGTATGGACAGAAGTATGTAACTAAGGTACTGTTGTTTGTGATGCCGCCCAGTACCCCCTCCTCCAGGTGGAGTTTTCCATCATTGTCACAGCTGTTGTGTTAAGAACGGATCATAAGATTACGGGTGTTTCGCGTCCAGCGATGTAGCACGTCCGGTTTAAACAGTACTGTTAATTACTTAAACCCTTTGCATCAAGTTAAGTTTGTAGAACTGGCTATCGAGGAACACCAGAATTTTTGAAATAAAGTAGTGACCGAACAAGCTAAAACAGCTCCTGGCTGAAACGATGATTATTTTAATTCATGATAAGTGTTGTTAAGAATGACTCGCCAAATTGAGGTAAAAATGTAAGCGGCCCTGGTGATAAGTATGGCCCGGTTGTCAGGCTCCTTTTCGGGTACGGGACGCGCGGAGAAGTGCGGCTCCATCCTAGCTGCTTATCAATTAGATCGCGCGCATTCAGTTCATGTGGAGTTTTTATCCAATGAAACATATAGAACATATTGTTAAAATAAACCCGGACGAACACTAACCGTGATTTGGCAGGCCTTGCATGGATTTCTACGCGAATGGTTAATTAGGATTCGACGTGGTTGGAAAAGGGGAGGGATATTGGAATCTAGTTAGCTGGCAACTGAAGTAACTCATTTCACAAATACTACAAGAGATCTTTCAGATCTTAATTATAACCGCGCTTTAAAAATCACGGTTACCGACTCCGAGCGATGCGAAATACAAAGGAAAAGACGTAAGGGAAGACTAAGTCCGTCGCACAATAGATTGTGTGCTTATTACAGTGGAACCTCGATTTAAACGAAGTCGCCGGGGACCGGCCAAATTTGTTCGTTAAATGGAGGGTCAGTCGTTATATCGAAACCTCGATATAACGAATTTGAGGGGAAACGACCAAAATTTTCGTTATATCGAGGTCATAGTTAATGATTGATTTGTAACACAGGTGACTTCTGTAGAAATACTAAAGTGCAAATGTCTATGACATATAATAATCCGTTGACTGAGAGGTTGCCGTCTCTTTACCATAAGGATTGCAGCATTTGTTGACTTTTGATCTGTTCAGCGTTTATCTTCTGTCGCGTGCTGACAATGTAATTCGTTTTATATTCTAATTCGCTGCCCCGCTCAACCGAATATAAAACATTTATCATGTAATAAGCAACCACTTATGGGGTGTGTCAACACGAGCCGCGTATGACCCTCTTTATTCTGTCTTATCAATCAAACTACATAGAATTATAAACAATGTCTTCACAAAATAACAAAAACTGAAAATACAACTGAACAAAGACACGTAATGTATAGCATAGGATTACAACAATCTGAACATAACCTAGTATAATGTAAAATTTAAATACAAATCATGACAAGCCAATACTAGAAAGTACTTATCGAACTTAGTCATTGGGTATTTAATTTAGAGGGCGAAGAGGCGGTCGTATGACTCGAATGAATACAAATGAAGACAACGCAATATATATACCGAGGCCCCGCTAATGAAGCATTGTGATTAAGTGTCACATAACATCCAAAAGGAGGTTACGTAACCCATGATAAATACATATATCGAGGTAGATTTTAAGTTCGGGCTTCCGGATTATGTTCATCATAACAAACAATTCGTTATATCGAGGTTTCAGTTCGTTATATCGACGTTCTATTCCATACATTTTACTTTAACTTTGGCCGGGGCGTAGAATATCGTTCGTTTATATCGAGGACTTCGTTAAATAGAGGTTCATTAAATCGAGGTTCCACTGTATTCCGAACTCCGATAAAACTAAACTCACCAAGTGCGTTAGCATATCTCATTACACTATAAGTCTTTAGCGATTAACTAAAAAAAATTAGCGTATAATGTTTCAGCACTTTTTGACTTACAAACATCAAAGTTTGCGTGATTTAATGTCTGGCGGAGCGAAAGTTGGTACTCGTCACCTACAAAACAAAAAACAAAAAATAAACGCCCAGGCAAAACAAGAACCGCGCTCGGCCCATGGCCGCCCGGTTAATTAGTCCTCTCTCCCCCGCAAAGGTTCAAAGGGGGTTTCTTCGGATGGTGAGAATCCGCTTAACGATTAGTGCCGGCGTAGGGTTACGGGAACGGCGTCCATTCGAATTTGCGCCTGCACTCACTTCGCACAGCGGATTTTTATAACGAAGGTTCGAACTTCTGCGTAGGAGAAAGCTCTGAGTCGGCAAGTAATAGCTCAGCTCCCTACCTCAAAATACCAGGCTGTTTATTGCACTCGCAAACGTTTCTTTTCCAGGAGTACTGAAATCCAGGAGGACACTCTTGTAGATCTAGTTCAAAGAAAAACTCGTTCTCCAACGAAGAAAAGATATCCTTAACTTGAATCTTGCGCTTCTCATTGTTTTTTCTTTGGTGTATCTCGTTGTACAATTTCTCAGGAGCTTTGAAAGAAAACGGAATAGTACTTGAATTGTCAGGCCCATGAAGATGAAACATATTTTGTAGCTGGAGCTTCGAGGTTCTGTTTACATTGCTGGCTTCCGATGCGTAAGCAAGTGCGATCGTGGGGTGTCCCAGTTCATCAACAGCATGCAGATTCAAAAGAAAGGTTTCTCCAGGAGCGAGGTGTAACAGAGTTATAATGGAGGCCACAAAAAAAGTCAAAGTCAGATGATTTTAATAGCATGCTAGGGTTGCAGAAACAATGAAGAGGGGGGTGAATAGGTCTACGGATCGGCGGATTTGGTAAATATTTTAGCCCGGATTCTGGATTCAGAGCGAAATTTTAACGGATCTGCGGATCCTATGATCACAGCGGATCGCGGTTTTATCCAGTTTTTGTGCCCGGATTTTGGATTTTGGTTGTTAGGAAGGTCGGGTCGTGGATCGCAACATTCCCCCGGAAATTTCACTTTCTCTCTTTTTTGTGTCGGATGTCATGCAGTGGAGAAAATGACTAGAAATAGTGAGGTACTTGAGCTTGGATGATCCCAACTCGCTCCCTGTTTCATTGTTAATTTTTTTTCCTTTATTCCTTAGTTGTACTGTGTTTTGTTGCTTTGTAAATCTAACCTACATGTCAGTGTAAAACCGAGCTGAGTTAAATAAATCATCTTGTCATCTTGTCATACGTTTGCTCTTTTTTCTTGTATCGGCAAGATTTCGTTTTGATACAGATGTTGGTTACACAAATATTTCATTGATAGTCATCTTCAACGCTAAAACAATACCGCGCAATTCAAGGTAACTCCAACAACTAAAGTCGCTTTGTATCTCGCCTATCATCTAACGCGGCAAGCAATTTGCGGATTCGGATTTAGTTAACTTTTTGAGCGGATCGACGGATTCGGCCATAAATTTTAGCGGATCGGCGGATTTACATACCCCTATTCACCCTCCTCAATGAAAAATTGACGGTCACAACCTCGTTCCCAGGGTCTCTCATCTTACCGTCTTCGATCGCTCCAGGGGACGGTAAGATGAGAGACCCTGGGAACGAGGTTGGATTGATCAAAAAGCAAATAAGATAATGTATTGGAAGAGAGATAACCTGAGGATATAACTATAATGTGCCGTCATTATACTACAACCCCCATTTTTGTAGACAAGTGCACGGTCAGTGCCAAGATCATGACAAGGCTTCCGTACCACGTGCACCATCAAAAATAAGCGAGTTGTTCTTGTGCACAAAATTCTTTGAAGCGAATTATAACAAGGATGGAACAAATGAACGAAGGAACGAACTAATGCAGACACAGAGAGACAGAGAGACGGAAAAACAGACAGGCAGAGAGATAGACAGACAGACGGACAGACAGGCAGGCAGGTAAGCACATACAACCTCGTTCCCAGGGCCTTTTCCCTGGCTTGGGGGCGGGGCGGGAAAAGGCCCTGGCATCGGCTGGTCACGTGCCCACTTTACACCCTTAAATCCTGGGTGTAATAAATTAACGAGTTTGCATAATCAAAAGAGCCGACATCACGATGGCGGAGAAACTGGCTGTGCTTTTCGACTTGGATCTGCTTTTAAACGTTGAAACTTTGCGTCTTTTTGTTCAGTTAAAGCCACTTCAAGTAATGTTTTGAATATTTACTGAAAAGCAAAGATATTGTTGCAGTCCCGACCGACTGGCTTGGCAAATCTCTGTTGTTTCAGCGTCTACCGGATTTCTTGTCTGTCAAGGCGGTCAATAATATTTTTGTAAAATACACGAATTCTACGGTTCGTGACATTTATACATTTGCCGATTTCTGTTCGGTCACTCGTGTTTATGAAGGGCACTTCATGCTGTATTCTAAGGAGTAATTTTATGTAGAGCTGAGCCGTTAGATCGTGCTATCGCAAATTTTTAGAGGCCGTCGTAGGTCTGCATGATTTCCGCTGTTACGAGCATGTCGCTTCGTCGAGTTTGACACTTCTGTAATTAGCCATGTGTAAAGGCTCATTTCTATTGCAAGATATTTTTGAAGTCTCCAAGTATTTGTTTTTTGAGGGAAAAATATGACGCTTTAGTGAGTTTACCGTGAACATTTTGCTTACTTGCTTTCTATATTGTGACGCCGGGCCCGGCGGTAACTAGAACTGTTTGCAAACACAGTACGTGTAGTTTCTTATCACGGATATCATATTTGCCCTCGTGCGGTTTTCTAAGAGACGCCCTAGCTTTACTTCGAGAAATACGCTTGTCTATAGAAATTCTTATGTTTCTTGCAGCTATGGTCCGGCTTATGTTTCGGCTGGAGCTTGGCGTATAGGTTTATTCCTCCTTTGATCGTTCTGGCACCACAGGATCCAAAATGTAGCTATTTACCCGCAAGTCTGTTGATTGTTTATTGGGCCTAGCTCAAAAAATTTGCCATTGCACACAACTCACCTTAAAATTACTCCTTAGAAAACAGAATGAAGTGCCCTTCATAAACACGAGTGAAGCGACAAAATGGTCTAGTGACCAAACAGAAAACGGCAAATGCATAAATGCCACGAACCGTAGAATTCGTGTATTTTACAAAATATTATTGTCCGCCTTGACAGGCAAGAAATCCGGTAGACTCTGTAACAGCAGAGATTTCAAGCCAGTCGGTCAGAACGGCAACAATATTGTCTTTGCCTTTCAGTAAATATTCAAAACATTACTTGAAGTGGCTTTAACTGAACAAAAAGACGCAAAGTTTCAACGTTTAAAAGCAGATCCAAGTCGAAAAGCACAGCCAGTTTCTCCGCCATCGTGATGTTGGCACTTTTGATTATGCAAACTCGCTAATTTATTACACCCAGGATTTCAGGGTGTAAAGTGGGCACGTGACCAGCCGATGCCAGGGCCTTTTCCCGCCCCGCCCCCAAGCCAGGGAAAAGGCCCTGGGAACGAGGTTGAAGCACATAGACAGAAAGACAGACAGACAGACAGACAAACTGGTAGATGAATAGGTAGACAAGCAGATAGATAAGAAAAAGGAACTGAATGTTGCGCGATGAATCTCGCCGTTGGTGATTAATGACTGCCACAAATCGTATAATTATTGATGTTTTATTCGTAGACAATTATTCGATCTGAAACAGTAGATAAACGACTATTGTTGAGTCACTTGAACCTAAAATCGTTTACAAAGTTATCTCTGAAAGAAGAATTGATTTCGTTCGTACAAAGTTCACTTACTTCTGTGGCGGGTCGTCACGTACAGGTTAGCAAATGTTTCCTTTAACTGGTTAGCTTGTTCAGGTGAGCGATTGAACCGTGTCTTAGCCTTGAAAGGAACTGTTGTGAACTAAACTCTTAGTGAAATTGGAGCTTGAAGATCAAAGGTCGAAATCAAGGTCAATCAATGTTACGAATCATACACTCTGCACTGCAGGGTTCTTAATTATTAATTAACTTAACGGAACACTGAATAATAGAATGTTAGACGGCCAAAGTAATCATCTAGAGCTGACGAAAACCACCATGGCCATACCTTTACAGCAGAATTATCTTTTGTAGAGTGTAAGTAAAAACCTTTGGTGTCCGTGGCAATATCGTACTCTGATCCATTCCTAGCTTCCGTAAACAAAAAGTTGTTCTTGTACACAAAATTCCTGGACCAGCGAAGGGCTTTACTGTAATTCAAATTGGGAATCACCTCTTCCAACGTACAACTCTTAAGAGACGACACATAAATTGCGGCTCCTTTTACCATACTGCTATTCTCGATGAAGGATATGTTGGTCTGAGAAATAAACAGGTTTACGGTAATAAAATACTGGAATCGTGCATGTATGGTCGGAGGAAATGCCTGTGCCTGTATTACAAATTGCCGCTACATAAAATTTTCCTGGTCCTCGTTGTCGTCGTGCCAACACGTCCACGAGCTATACTGCTAGCCATGATTATAATGAGAACAGCAATTCATGGGTTGCTATGAGTATGGTGCCCCGCTTGGTGGCCGGCCCGAAGAGCCGCCGGAGCCTCCGTTACAAAGCAGCTGAGTTATTCAATGATTAAAGATTTCCCGGCGTTCATCGAGGTATTCACGTTTTCCCGTCGAAAGAATAGCTTAAAGCATTTTATGAGAAAATTTTCAAACATAAATTAAGAACGAACTAAATCGACTTTAGATATTTAGCTTCGAAAAAATCTGATATAACAGAGAGGGAAAATTTCATGTCGACGCCGAGCAATTGCCAAAAAACAGCACAAAAAAAGAGAACAGCATTGGAATGCAAGAACTTGTCAAAGCAAAACAAAATCTTTTGAAACTGGAATTATAGGAGACTTACTATAGCCAGTGCTGGAACGAAGAATTTGAACCGGATACGTTAGACAATAGCCTGCGTAGCAAGCGTTTCCGTGGGGTTTCAGGGGCAGAGCCCCTGTTTCTTATTTTGGCTCTCGCCCCAATTTCGCGCAGGAAAAATACCGTTCCTTGGTCTTTCTTTGCTCCCCAACCCCATGGAAACGCTTGCTGCGCAGGCTAGTTAGACAACTGTTAAAGGTTTTGTCTATCACCTCTTTCGTGCAAGAGAAAGGGATGGGATATGAAATAGCTGTGTCATGTTTTCTCGTGGTGCAACGTAAAATATTCCTTGAATAACTTGATTTATCTTTAACTGGAAAAAAATGTAAGTCCTGGCCCGGATATGTCACGGCATCCTAAGAGAAACCGCTGACTGGTATCGCCGAAATATCTGAACAAATAAAGGCAACCATACACTCATTCTCGTCCCCATAGCCTTTTTCTCATCTCTTAGCCGGCGGGGCCTTGGCACGAGAAATCGAAGGGCCTTTCGATCTCGTACCAAGGCCCCACCGGCTAAGAGATAAGAAAAGGGCTATGGGGACGAGAATGACATACACTGCACACCAGTAGCGAGGCGTGCAGTGCACTATGAAAAACTGAACTTGCTGAGGGGCAGAACATAGGGAAAAACTGGCCCAATGTTGAGCGTAAAGACCGTGGCGAACAACAACAACATCAACAAGCTTTATTACAAATTTAAAAACTTAAACTTAATTTACAGTAACATTAATACGAAAAGGTAGCGTTTACTCCGAGCTGAGTAAAACTAAATAATGTTTAAATGTAGGAGATAAGTTGGCACTAAAGTTTGAGCAAAGCAATTAATCAGTCAATATAAAAAGAAAAAGTAAATAGGTGAATAAATAAAAATAAATAAACAAATAAATACCAGTTGAAAACTCATGAATAGTACATGTTTAAACGATTCAAGGGGGAGGTGTCAGGAGCCCATCACCAGGAGCCTCCATCTCCCGTATATCCTTGAGTCAACCTATGCGCATATCTTTTTATTTTTAGAACAGTCTTCACCCCAGGCGAGCTCAAATTTCCCGCGAAAGCATGTTGTTTTCACTGGCGTCCGCATATAACTTCGAAAACAAATGGCGGCCCAAGGGGCAGGTCTCGTCTTGGTTCCTACTCCCATATTCCAGTTTAATTCGGTCCAGAAGCCTGCCTTTACAGCCGAGAGACCCTGGTTTCTGATTTATTGCTTGTTAATAAATAACTTGACTGATGGGCTCCTGGAGGTGTTTAATGCTTTCGTCAAGGTGATTCCAAACTTTTACAGCTGCCAAACGAATGTTGAATTTACCATAGTTTGTTTTCATGGTATTTATGTAATAGGTTGATTTAGAAGCAAGTCTGGTATTGCATGAGTTGTATAATCTAACAATGTCAGTTTGCGAGGCACTGCAATGGCTCCACCCGGACCCCTCGCTTTATTTCCTAAGAACATCATTTCACTGTCAGGGTACAGAATGATCTGACTTGATTCCAAAAGCACTGCGCCTCCATCCGTTCCTGAGTAATTCATGAACAACAACTGTCCTTGAACGTTTATAACGCAATTCTGAAATGCGGCGGCTCCAGTACCACCTCCGTTGTTGCGCTCAAAAACATTTCTTCCTTTAAACTTCACATTGACCAATTCACTTGTAAAAGTGCTAGTGTGTGGTAAACGTGACATATGGTCCACTATGGTGCAATTGATTACTCTGGGGTTACACCCATCGTTCTATTTTTCTAGCTTGTCTTTCTTCTCTTTCAAATATACTTAACATGCGGCCAACGCCAATTTATCTCTCACATGTCAGTGACCAACTCGAAAGCTCATTAGCTACTTTGGTCACTGTACACGATTAAATAGTGTTTCTTTTCTGGCTAACTTTTGTTTGTATTTTTTTTTTATTTCTGTATAATTGTAAACTATGTTATATTAAGTTTTATTATATGGCTAGCTCCGTGAGCGGGCAAGATGAACCAAATCGCGCGCTGTGATTGGCTACCCGAGCGGGCAAGATGGAGCCATCTTGCCCGCTCGGGACTACCCGCTGCATCCCGAAAGCAAAATTTCACTTAAAGCCATATAATAAATCCTTTATTGACCAAGTTTGTTCGGTCAAGATGGCTGGATATTGGCCTCGTTCTTTTTTTTTGTGAGTTTATGGACCTCCACTTCGTCTCGGTCCATAAACACGCAAAAAAAGAACTTGGCCAATATCCAGCCATCTTGACCTCACACTTGGTCAATAACCCATACGTATCACGTCTGTAAACAGTGTAAAATAATAAAACTAAACTAAGGCGCGGTGAAACGAATAGCCGTACTGGCATTACCAAAGTTGTTGCTAAACACAACAGTATCAAAGTGTAACACAGAGTCAGTTGGTTTTTCACCTTTATTCAATGTCATGACAGTCATTCCGGCTCCTCTCTTAGACTGGTTTTCGCTGACTGTGCAGTTTTTGAAGATGGCGGTGATACTTGACGCATTGGCCAACAGGAAGAACGTTAATCCCCCTCCATCTCCTCTAGCCATGTTCCCTAAAAATGTTGAGTTAGTTATAGTGAACTTGTTTCGTGACAGCAAGCTGAGAAAAAAAACCCTCCTCCAGATGTTGCCGAATTGTTTGACTAAAATAGTGTCTTGTATTACCATTCGGCAGCTAGTGGCTTTCGGTAGAAATATGATTTGATTTCAGAATAATGTTTCTGTCAGGACTTGTTTGAATGATCTTGACGCGTTGCTCCAAGTAATAAACTTCATCCTCGATTGAAAAAATAAAGTCTGTGTCATTGCTCTCCTTGATTGCATTAAGAGCGAATTTTATCGTTTTAAAACGGCGTTGTTGCGTTAGAAACTAGGCAAAATGAGTTATCACACCCAGTGGTTTTTGAAACTTTGATCTCAACAGCCGTACATATTAATTCGAAGCCGATGAAGATCCAAAGCGAATTAAAGAAGAACAAGACGATGTTCATGTTGCACCTTTGCATTGCTGTTCAAAATCGCCTCAATGTCGCAAACAGGAACTCAAATGTTCTGTGTTAACTGTAACCTGAAATAAAAGCCTCTTTAAAGTTGACCGCTATGTTTTATAGAAAGGCAAGCAATATGGTATGAATGGTTACAAAACTTGTGACAAACGTTTATTGAAACTTTAAAATGCATTGTAACAAATGAATCTCGTGATCAACTGGCCAGGTTTTTCACGAGATTCCCCTGATGCCCATCCATGGTGTTGCCTCCTACACTGAACCCCGGGGGTGGGGGTGTGGAATGTACTCCTGATAATTTTTGGGATACGTGTGTGTGCCGCGAAAGGTTCTTGAACCCTAACTCCTCTTTACGGATAAAAGAATAACCTGATACCCTTTTTAAAGGCTTCAAACATTCGTTTTAGGCGTGGCGTCTTTTCACACTTTGAGTATTAGATAATACAATTTAGGCCGAGCCCTATCCAAGGCCGCTAGCACCAGGAACCGAAGCAATCACAAAATAGGTTCGTTCAAAAATATATACCTGTATTTAAGGACCGAGAACCTCAAAAACCATTACCCTATTCCGCAGAGGGCACATACTGTACCTCTGATAGTCCATATGATGGGAGTACCCCCCCCCCCCCCTCCCAGGCTACCGACCCGATCACGAATCAACACGAAACGTATTGGGCAGGGAATTAGGTGTCATTTCCCTCATGTTAGTTGCAGATTGCTGCATCCCTAACTGCTGAAAGCACGTACACAATAACCGTTACTCGTAAGGATGTGAAATTATGACTGACACCGGAATTACAGCTCCTCTGGCTGCACATGCAGCACAAATTGACGTCAGTCTTTTATGCCTTCTGTCCTGTTATTGACGATGAATTTTCGTCATAATGCGTTGTCAAAATAGTCTACGGATGCACAACTACTTTGTCAATATTATGACGAAATTCACGATCAATTACAGGACAGAAGCATAAAAACTGACGTCAATTTGTGCTGAAGTGCAGCCAGAGGAGCCTCTGATGTGCCACTATAGCTCGTTTCGAAACGTCCTTTTCTACTCCGGTTATAACCTTCTTCGGATATAGGCCCAACCGCAAGTCCGTCTAGAAGGTCTAGAAGCCGACGAAAGCGGGGCTTGTGAGAGGCCCGTCTGCCCCGTCACCGTAATGCTAATTAGTACTCGGTCCTACAGCGGCCGCTGCCCGGTAATTTGGATGTCATTTTTAACGGGGATGCCAGTACTAATCGAGTGAATCAGGTGTAATAGCCCATTGCAGAACGTGAGAGCACTGGGGCGAGTTTCTTATATTGATTAGATTGAAAATCTAAAAATTTCAGCTGAAAAGTTCATGAATGAAAAGCTACCCAACCAAGTTTAAGAGTTTTCAGCGAAAAATTGTCCAAATGGGAGCCTTGCAAAAGTTGCAAAATTCCATACAGACCCTTTGGGCCTGTCTACCCAATCCATACAAACTCTCCCTTTTGGGGTGACATTTGAAGACCTACCATTTTGCCATTTTCCTCCTCCAAATACTTCTATTCGAAGTAAATACTCTGAGATTTAGTTGACCTTTCATTTGAACATCTTAGTTTTTCAAACAAACGGAAAACAATCATACTCTTTCCCGGTCCTCTCACGTTTCTGCAATGGCCTATTACCCGACAACGTCACGCGCTTGAA
>JAHPZR010025579.1:0-5000 GCA_019787425.1 Platygyra sinensis
TCTAACTTTTT
Organism: Platygyra sinensis; assembly: GCA_019787425.1. NCBI lineage: Eukaryota > Metazoa > Cnidaria > Anthozoa > Scleractinia > Merulinidae > Platygyra > Platygyra sinensis. The sequence goes on from JAHPZR010025579.1 coordinate 12, forward strand.
TCTCTGCTTTACATTTTCTTGTTAACAGGGTCAAGCAGATCCACTGAACAGTGCTTTCCATCTAACTTACAACATGGTATTGAACTTGCTGAGAGTAGAAGAAGTAAATCCTGAGATTATGCTAGAAAAATCCTTTCATCAGTTTCAGAATTACGCTTCCGTACCTGGCATGATTGACAGTAAGTACTGCTCAGTTGCTTTTATTTGAATGGTTGTACATGTATACAGTTACAAGCATTAGGGTCTCAACCACAGACTAAGAAGTTATAAGTACAAACAAGCATTGCTGTGCATGACAAACAGTACCACATGAGAGCTGCTGTTCAAAAGCTTTCAATGGGCCCTTTGCAGCTGGGGTCACGTGACCATATTTTTCCTAAAAATCTTTTGTATTATGGGCTATAACTTAAAGGATGCCAGAAATGGAAAGAGGATATCAAAAATACCAAAGTGGCAAAGTCTGAGGTCCCTAGCATTAAAGAATGAGATTTTATGGCGGTTTGAATTTCAAAAAAAATAAGAAGATTTGTATGGAAATAGTTGCTGGAGAGCAAGGCCTTGCTCTCCAGCAACTTTTTCCATACAAATCTTCTTAATTTTTTTAAAATTCAAACCGCCATAAAATCTCATTTTTTAATGCCAGGGGCTTCAAACTTGGCCGTTTTGATGTTTTCGACATGCTTTTTCCATTTCTGGCATTCTTAAAGTCGCAGCCCATAATTTTATGAAAAGTAGGTCACGTGATGGCTTAGCTGCAAAGGGCCTATTCTGGCCGCAAATGTATTGGGCTGAAAACTGGAATCATCTCAAACATTGATAAAACAGTAGCAGCAGTGCTTAACATACATGTACCAGTAACTTTCAATTTCATCTAACTGGTCACAATCGGTTACCTTTATCTATAAGCAGTAGTTTCCATGCCCCTCTTCTTTAGTTTTTGTATCATTCAAGCCCAGTAGATGATTTTTCACTTGAGTTTCCAAAGTGAATCACATTAATTTTGCTTTGGTTTGGAATTTACTATCCAAAATGACTGTCTTAAAAAATGCATTTCCTAGCTTTTTGTATAAATTTGCTGTGAGTTTTGATTTCAAATAAGCTTGTGATCTTGGCCAAAGTGATCGTTAGTTTTGGTCCCGACAATCATTTGAGTACCACTCCATGAGAACATACAGTTGTAGGAACAAGCTGCTAACTATAACAATACATGGACACTTGTCTCCAGGACCCTCCCCTAGGTCTGCCACTGGTGCACATAGGAATCTTTCACTCTACAAATTTAATTTCTCTGTTTTTTATTTTGTAGAACTTAAAGAACTTGAAGCCCAGAGGGACACTTTTGAAATCCCAAATGAAGAGTCTATTACATCATATTACAAAATTAGACAACAACTGAAGAGACTGGGAAATGACATGCTGGTGGGTAATTTATGTTGATGTTTAATAAGTATTTCTTTATTTGCACCATGCCAAAGCTAATCAAGCAAGTTAAAGAAGCTTAGTCGCAGTATTTTGAGTTATTTTGGCCACGTACAAAATTACCTTTAAATTGAAGGAAACCCGAAAATAATAGTTTACTAACTAGATAGAAAAACACCGAAGAGATAATAATAAACAAATAAAGAAGCCTCAACTGTTCTCTGTTCTGTTGTAAAGCACACGGAAGCAGTAGAGCACGAAAGAAGTGTAGAGGAAAACTTAAGACACAGTCTTTATTTTATTGCTCTCTTGATGCCAGCGCAACTGGGGAGAGTACAAAATACCCGTGGGTAGGGGTGGTGGAGGGCACAGCACTGGTGCCTTGACACCCCCATGCTTTTAACCCCACCACCCCTACCCACGGTTATTTTGTACTCTCCCCAGCTTCGCTGGCATCATGCGATCAAGATGGCAGCCAGTCTGACTCAACAATTGACACATCTCATGGAAAAATAGGGGTTCAGACTGAACAGTCTAACTGTTCTCTGATAAAGCATGCTAAAATGAGCCAATCACACTCCTTGTTAGAATTGTTCAAATAATTTGATTGGCTAATGAGATGACAGCTGTCAATCACAAACTGGACTTAAGCTACATGTGCAAGCTTTCACTTTCGAGTTGCTTTCGGGAGAGGAACGTTGCCTTAAAAGTTCGCTTTTTTGATAGTTTAACCTGTTTAATCAAGGTGTACAGTGTAAAGGCAGGTAGAGGTTGTTAGTCCAGAGGAATCCACCTGCACTGTGGGTCTTGAAAACATTGTACTTTTCCAATGGAAATTACTAGAGAAGGAGCTCAAAGCTTGCAGATGAATATGCCAAATGCTGTGTGTAGGTTATATGGAAAATTTATTGTAATAAACCATAAAGGAACAAGGATGGAGAAGATTGATATGGATTATGATGAACCTTGAGAAATTTAGGCCTAACTTTTCAAGATAAGCAATGTGGGCAAAGTGCTTTATAGATGTACTGCATTGAAGTTATAACCTTTCAAAATCTCAGCTTAACAAAGTTGCAATAGCAGTTAATTTAATTTTGTCAAATTTGTCAAACTCTGTCATTTACTTGAAGACATTTCCTATGTCTGCTTCCATTTCAGGCCTTTATTCATCAGCCAAAATACTGTTTACCATTTATGCAACCTGGAAGATTAATTCAGGTGAGTAATAAAGACCTGCAGCTAGAGTTGTCATCATTGTTACAGTCCATTAAGTAATGAGATTTATAAGGTGACATTAGCATTGATTCAGAAGCCTGGTGTTTTCACTTGTTACAAAAGCCTACAAGCCTGTACTTTGTTTAGTTCCCATTGAAAGCTCTTCACAACAGATCTTGGACACCATAGGCAGTAGAGTAGGGGAGCCATGGGGCCTGTAGCATCCCCCACAAGCATTTGGGAGTTTTTGTGCTGAATATATCGCTTGGGCATCATAAAATTGCTTTCAATTGACAAAATATTCCATTGTGTGTTCTGCCCAAAGTACATCGAGTTACAAATACAAGTAGAACCATTTGCAAAGCTCTCAATAAAACTCCTGTCTCCAAATGCTACTAGGAGAGGTCCTCAAACTGCTAAGATTGTATTTGACTTGACATTTCCTGTTGCATCATCGACTTCCACGTGCACATTTTCTGCCCTACTGAGACTAAAAACACACCTTATTAGATGCACCATGGATCGTCTATTATTTAGTGAACAACTGCCTCCTCTTGCCATAAGTCTATTACAGACTTAGTGAACACTGTAGACATTGCAAAAAAGTTTGTTTGTGCAGATGAACAATGCAAAATACATTTGGGAAAATACAGTCAAGTGGAGGTATGTGCTTGGCTCAACAATGAGCCCCCTCCCCCCATCCCTTGTTACAAAGTACTTTGCCACCTCCAGACACAAAAATGGTCTGATCATATCTCCATTACATATATATGATTAGTTTTATGGATGTCCTAAATGCGGAAGGTGCGCTGAATGAAGCTTGGTTGGGTTGCTTCTTTAGAGGCCCTTGACGACACTGTTAAAATAGTATGTCTGGTGAAACCAAGTGAAATTAAAAAATTAAAGATCTCTGTCCCACATCCCAATTTTATGGCTCACAGGTTAAAAGTAATGACAGTGATTTTGGCTGGGGCATCGTTCTTAACTTCCAGAAGAAAGCAAATCAGAAGGTAAATAATACTTTACTGTAGAAGTTGTTTAATCTCTTGAAGCAGACTTATTTGTGCTGTGGTGCATTTGTGCATGTCCATTATCCCAGTCAGTGTGGCAGTCCTCAATTCTTTCATTAAAAACTTGAATAAAAATGATAAATTCATGCAATCATTTCCTTATATCTAGTTTAATATTAATTTAACAACCAGTGTTACAATGGCAGTTCTTGTCTTTTTAACAGAGTGGTCCAACACAAGGTGAGACACTGTTTGTGATAGAAGCATTACTGAACTGTTCTAGTAAGTCACTGAAGTCAGCTGATGGAGATACACCACTGCCATGTGGACCTGATGAAAAAGGAGAAATGCAGGTAAGATTTACTACTTAGCCTAGAGTTAAGTATTGTACTGCTACTTAATTACTCACCTCTCTGTTTGCCACTGAGTTACGCCAAAACTTTGTTGTGGGAAGTATGCTGACCTTGTGGTTGGTTAATGCGCTAGTTTTCGAATAAAAATCATAATATCTAGATTATCGTTTTGGCTAATAATATTTAATAGTAATATTTAGATTATCTTTTGTATATTTCTTGCATACTTCTATCATGTAACTTATGATAATTATGTATTTTTTGTCTTGAGAGAATAAAGATTATTATTTTTATCATCTTCATCATCATCATCATCATTATTATTATTATTATAATTGTTGTAATTGTCATTGTTATGGGCTTGCAAAAGATCACATTAATTTTATTATTTTACACACAATGTAACAACTGAGGCTAGCAGTTTAAACACAGGTTTTAATTTGGAGCTAAGACTGAAGACAAAATATCGAATGAAAATCATAAAAATCTATGCTAATTAAGATCAGATATTCATGTTTTCCTTTGTTTAAACTTGGTTAATTATTAATGAGTATGAGAAACAATTTTCATAACACTGATTTGTAGCATTTTTTTTAAATTGGTTAAATATTTTCTAATAAAAAACTGAACTTTGTTTGCCATTTTAGGTGGTGCCCATTTTGTTGCACCTGGTGAAGGCAATCAGTAGCGTCAGGTTGTATATCCCCAAAGACTTGAGATCACTGGACAGTCGACAGAGTGTCGGCAAATCTTTAAAGGTTAGACTACGTGTTGATGAGCTTAGCAATATATCATTGATATTAAAGATTGTCTTCAAAGATAAGTTGCTTCATCTTTCCTTTGACAATGGTACAATCTGACAGAAATATTAAATCAATAACTTATTAAATCCCTGTCTTTAACTTTCAATAACAACTTCAAGAAGGTAAGACAAATTAGAACAATGGTTTCATCTTCTCAAAAAACATGACATCTCCCAATAGACTTCTTTA
>JAHPZR010025579.1:15000-50832 GCA_019787425.1 Platygyra sinensis
TCAGATTGTACCTTTGTCAAAGGAAAGATGAAGCAACTTATCTTTGAAGACAATTTTTAATATCAATGATATATTGCTAAGCTCATCAACATGTAGTCTAACCTTTAAAGATTTGCCGACACTCTGTCGACTGTCCAGTGATCTCAAGTCTTTGGGGATATACAACCTGACACTACTGATTGCCTTCACCAGGTGCAACAAAATGGGCACCACCTAAAATGGCAAACAAAGTTCAGTTTTTTATTAGAAAATATTTAACCAATTTAAAAAAATGCTACAAACCAGTGTTATGAAAACTGTTTCTCACACTCATTAATAATTAACCAAGTTTAAACAAAGGAAAACATGAATATCTGATCTTAATTAGCATAGATTTTTATGATTTTCATTCAATATTTTGTCTTCAGTCTTAGCTCCAAATTAAAACCTGTGTTTAAACTGCTAGCCTCAGTTGTTACATTGTGTATAAAATAATAAAATTAATGGGATCTTTTGCAAGCCCATAACAATGACAATTATAACAATTATAATAATAATAATAATAATGATGATGATGATGATGATGATAAAGATAATAATCTTTATTCTCTCAAGACAAAAAATACATAATTATCATAGGTTACATGATAGAAGTATGCAAGAAATATACAAAAGATAATCTAAATATTACTATTAAATATTATTAGCCAAAAAGATAATCTAAATACTATGATTTTTATTTGAAAACTAGCGCATTAACCAACCATAAGGTCAGCATACTTCCCACAACAAAGTTTTGGCGTAACTCAGTGGCAAACAGAGAGGTGGGTAATTAAGTAGCAGTACAATACTTAACTCTAGGCTCAAGTAGTAAATCTTACCTGCATTTCTCCTTTTTCATCAGGTCTACATGGCAGTGGTGTATCTCCATCAGCTGACTTCAGTGACTTACTAGAACAGTTCAGTAATGCTTCTATCACAAACAGTGTCTCACCTTGTGTTGGACCACTCTGTTAAAAAGACAAGAACTGCCATTGTAACACTGGTTGTTAAATTAATATTAAACTAGATATAAGGAAATGATTGCATGAATTTATCATTTTTATTCAAGTTTTTAATGAAAGAATTGAGGACTGCCACACTGACTGGGATAACGGACATGCACAAATGCACCACAGCACAAATAAGTCTGCTTCAAGAGATTAAACGACTTCTACAGTAAAGTATTATTTACCTTCTGATTTGCTTTCTTCTGGAAGTTAAGAACGATGCCCCAGCCAAAATCACTGTCATTACTTTTAACCTGTGAGCCATAAAATTGGGATGTGGGACAGAGATCTTTAATTTTTTAATTTCACTTGGTTTCACCAGACATACTATTTTAACAGTGTCGTCAAGGGCCTCTAAAGAAGCAACCCAACCAAGCTTCATTTAGCACACCTTCCGCATTTAGGACATCCATAAAACTAATCATATATATGTAATGGAGATATGATCAGACCATTTTTGTGTCTGGAGGTGGCAAAGTACTTTGTAACATGGGATGGGGGGAGGGGGCTCATTGTTGAGCCAAGCACATACCTCCACTTGACTGTATTTTCCCAAATGTATTTTGCATTGTTCATCTGCACAAACAAACTTTTTTGCAATGTCTACAGTGTTCACTAAGTCTGTAATAGACTTATGGCAAGAGGAGGCAGTTGTTCACTAAATAATAGATGATCCATGGTGCATCTAATAAGGTGGGTTTTTAGTCTCAGTAGGGCAGAAAATATGCACTTGGAAGTCGATGATGCAACAGGAAATGTCAAGTCAAATACAATCTTAGCAGTTTGAGGACCTCTCCTAGTAGCATTTGGAGACAGGAGTTTTATTGAGAGCTTTGCAAATGGTTCTACTTGTATTTGTAACTCGATGTACTTCGGGCAGAACACACAATGGAATATTTTGTCAATTGAAAGCAATTTTATGACGCCCAAGCGATATATTCAGCACAAAAACTCCCCAAAAAAATATTTTGTCAATTGAAAGCAATTTTATGATGCCCAAGCGATATATTCAGCACAAAAACTCCCAAAATAATGCTTGTGGGGGGATGCTACAGGCCCCCTGGCTTCCCTACTCTACTGCCTATGGTGTCCAAGATCTGTTGTGAAGAGCTTTCAATGGGAACTAAACAAAGTACAGGCTTGTAGGCTTTTGTAACATGTGAAAACACCAGGCTTCTGAATCAATGCTAATGTCACCTTATAAATCACATTACTTAATGGACTGTAACAATGATGACAACTCTAGCTGCAGGTCTTTATTACTCACCTGAATTAATCTTCCAGGTTGCATAAATGGTAAACAGTATTTTGGCTGATGAATAAAGGCCTGAAATGGAAGCAGACATAGGAAATGTCTTCAAGTAAATGACAGAGTTGCCAAATTTGACAAAATTAAATTAACTGCTATTGCAACTTTGTTAAGCTGAGATTTTGAAAGGTTATAACTTCAATGCAGTACATCTATAAAGCACTTTGCCCACATTGCTTATCTTGAAAAGTTAGGCCTAAATTTCTCAAGGTTCATCATAATCCATATCAATCTTCTCCATCCTTGTTCCTTTATGGTTTATTACAATAAATTTTCCATATAACCTACACACAGCATTTGGCATATTCATCTGCAAGCTTTGAGCTCCTTCTCTAGTAATTTCCATTGGAAAAGTACAATGTTTTTAAGACCCACAGTGGAGCTGGATTCCTCTGGACTAACAACCTCTACCTGCCTTTACACTGTACACCTTGATTAAACAGGTTAAACTATCAAAAAAGCGAACTTTTAAGGCAACGTTCCCCTCCCGAAAGCAACTCGAAAGTGAAAGCTTGCACATGTAGCTTAAGTCCAGTTTGTGATTGACAGCTGTCATCTCATTAGCCAATCAAATTATTTGAACAATTCTAACAAGGAGTGTGATTGGCTTATTTTAGCATGCTTTATCAGAGAACAGTTAGACTGTTCAGTCTGAACCCCTATTTTTCCATGAGATTGTAGGTGTCAATTGTTGAGTCAGACTGGCTGCCATCTTGATCGCATGATGCCAGCGAAGCTGGGGAGAGTACAAAAATACCCGTGGGTAGGGGTGGTGGGGTTAAAAGCATGGGGGTGAAGGCACCAGTGCTGTGCCCTCCACCACCCCTACCCACGGGTATTTTGTACTCTCCCCAGTTGCGCTGGCATCAAGAGAGCAATAAAATAAAGACTGTGTCTTAAGTTTTCCTCTACACTTCTTTCGTGCTCTACTGCTTCCGTGTGCTTTACAACAGAACAGAGAACAGTTGAGGCTTCTTTATTTGTTTATTATTATCTCTTCGGTGTTTTTCTATCTAGTTAGTAAACTATTATTTTCAGGTTTCCTTCAATTTAAAGGTAATTTTGTACGTGGCCAAAATAACTCAAAATACTGCGACTAAGCTTCTTTAACTTGCTTGATTAGCTTTGGCATGGTGCAAATAAAGAAATACTTATTAAACATCAACATAAATTACCCACCAGCATGTCATTTCCCAGTCTCTTCAGTTGTTGTCTAATTTTGTAATATGATGTAATAGACTCTTCATTTGGGATTTCAAAAGTGTCCCTCTGGGCTTCAAGTTCTTTAAGTTCTACAAAATAAAAAACAGAGAAATTAAATTTGTAGAGTGAAAGATTCCTATGTGCACCAGTGGCAGACCTAGGGGAGGGTCCCGGAGACAAGTGTCCATGTATTGTTATAGTTAGCAGCTTGTTCCTACAACTGTATGTTCTCATGGAGTGGTACTCAAATGATTGTCGGGACCAAAACTAACGATCACTTTGGTCAAGATCACAAGCTTATTTGAAATCAAAACTCACAGCAAATTTATACAAAAAGCTAGGAAATGCATTTTTTAAGACAGTCATTTTGGATAGTAAATTCCAAACCAAAGCAAAATTAATGTGATTCACTTTGGAAACTCAAGTGAAAAATCATCTACTGGGCTTGAATGATACAAAAACTAAAGAAGAGGGGCATGGAAACTACTGCTTATAGATAAAGGTAACCGATTGTGACCAATTAGATGAAATTGAAAGTTACTGGTACATGTATGTTAAGCACTGCTGCTACTGTTTTATCAATGTTTGAGGTGATTCCAGTTTTCAGCCCAATACATTTGTGGCCAGAATTGAAAGCTTTTGAACAGCACTCTCATGTGGTACTGTTTGTCACGCACAGCAATGCATGTTTGTACTTATAACTTCTTAGTCTGTGGTTGAGACCCTAATGCTTGTAACTGTATACATGTACAACCATTCAAATAAAAGCAACTGAGCAGTACTTACTGTCAATCATGCCAGGTACGGAAGCGTAATTCTGAAACTGATGAAATGATTTTTCCAGCATAATCTCAGGATTTACTTCTTCTACTCTCAGCAAGTTCAATACCATGTTGTAAGTTAGATGGAAAGCACTGTTCAGTGGATCTGCTTGACCCTGTTAACAAGAAAATGTAAAGCAGAGAAAAAAGTTAGACTTCACATACCCTTTGTGAGGACCTAAAACATGGAGCACTGCTATATAACTAGGCCGAGGTGTTCAGCCTGTCAATCACAAATCCCAATGGACGGCCAATGCTCCCATTTGATTGGCTTATTCACTCACATCTAATTTTAGTACGTTCTCACAAAATTCTGGAGAGTGATGAGTTTGACTTTGTTTTATTGTACAAGCAAGCAATGCCTTTTGAACTAAATGAACGATAGCTTCAGGAGAAAAGTTTACAAAGAAAATAGACTTTTTTAATTTCAACTTCATAATTTTGTTCCTCCACTTGTGAAAGCCTTTTGCATAAATTCAAGCTGTTCACTCAGATTTATATTAATGTGTCTAGTTCTGTACAGTAGCACCTTTAACAGTTCTTTTCCAACGTCAGGTCCCATTTTTTCATCCACTATCAAAATGACAATTCCTCTGTCGTCAATGCCACGCCTTCCTGCTCTGCCGCTCATTTGAATGTACTCTCCTGATGTTATCTGAGAGCATGAAAAATAAAACACTACTCATTTCAGATCTTAAAGGCCGGTGTTTATTTGGTGAAGGTTAAGTCTGCAAATGAACCAAGTGGCCCATCAGGCCAAAGCTTATCCCAGTTTCTGTGGTATGAAGTGACTAGGAATATTTCTGCTGTTCCCTGGATGAGATGCTAGTCCATCTCAGGGTCACCTCCAGCATTACTGTAAATTTTCTGGTACACATTTATACACCTGGGTGGAGAGAGGCACTGTGAGAGTAAAGTGTCCTGCCCAAGAACACAACACAATGTCTCTGGCTAGGGCTCAAACCTGGACCACTCATTGCGGAGACAAACGCACTAACCATGAGGCCAGCATGCCTCCCATGGTGTTTATCACAAAAGGTGTTTAATGATTATTTTTATTAGATATATCTTGCCAAATCAACTCAATGTTATTAAACTTTAAAAATATAATTCATTCAGGGCTTATTTACAACTCTATCTTGGTGAACTGGCATTTACTTCAGATCCAGTATTCAACTTAGAAAATAAGTTGTGCTCAGCTATCAATACTTACAAATCTAAAGTCTTTTCCATCAAATTTCCTTGCGTTTGTAAACACTACAGTCCTTGCAGGCATGTTAAGACCAAGGGCAAATGTTTCTGTGGCAAACAGGGCCTACCAAAACAAACAAGCTTACTCAGTTAGCAAATAATAATCACAAATAAAATATAACAAAGATTAGAGGCAAGGATTTCCTTAAAGGAGCTGTGTCACAGTTAAACAGTTTGAAAAAATTAAGCCTAAATTTTTCAATTTCGTTGTTGGTAATCCATGTCAATCTTCTCCATCCTTAACCATCCTTGTTCCCTTTACAGTCAAACTAAGTGAGGCGTACCCCTCAAGATTGCACTAATGAACTGATTATTTGAAACTTGAACCCGCTAGTCGTTTCAAGAGTGCAATAATGAATTGATTATTCGAATATTGAAATCGCTCGTTTGATCCAAGAATACGGCTAACGGGTTCCGTTTTCGAAAAATTAATTCACTATTGCATTCTAGAAAAGACTAGTAGGTTTGAAACCTACTAGTCGCAACAGCGAATTGATTTTTCAAAAACAGAATCCCATTAGCCGTGTTCTTGGATCGAGCGAGCGAGTTCAATATTCGAATAATCAATTCATTATTGCATTCTTGAAACGACTAGCGGGTTCAAGTTTCTAATAATCAGTTCATTAGTGCAATCTTGAGGGGTACGCTTCACTTAGTTTGACTGTAAAAAATAGAAAACATGTACCGTGTTTCTATCGAGCTATACAAACACGAGTGGAAGTTTGGGAGAATGAGAAATGTTGTGGGAACACGAGCCGCAGGCAAGTGTTTCCACAGCTTTTTCGAGTTCTCCCAAACTTTCACGAGTGTTTGTACAACTCGATAGAAACACGAAGTACATGTTTTCTATTTCTTTTAGAAAACACCACGATGAGAAAAAGGAAAACAACTTGTTAACTTTGGATATCAAAACGTAAATTCTCTTTGCTCGCGCCATCACTACGTCAACAGCGCACACTAGTTCTGTGTCTCCATCAAGTTATAAAAACAAGATTTTTAATCAATCAGCGCGCGTGCTTTCTTAGGACTGTTTTCTTATATGGTTTATTATTATCTCTTTAGTGTTTTCCTATCTTTCTATAGTATTATTTTTAGGTTTCCTTCAATTTAAAGGTAATTTTGTCAATGGTCAAAATAAGTCAAAATACCGTGACATAGCCCCTTTAAGATGTTAATAATTTTGAATATTTTGAAATTCTCTATTGAGACCACTGGTGTGTTCAATTTTTTCTCTAACAATAGCTGTCGCAAGCTATTGTAACCATAAATCTTACGAATGAACCCTTTTGACTAATAAAACACAAACTATATCCTCTAGTTGATTATTAATTTCTTCACTTTTTTCAGCTGTTTCCATGACAACGTACTAATGTCATCATGCAAAAAATTATGTTTTGATTACCAGGAAACATCGACCTAGCTATAGACAACTAACCTTGATTAAACCTTCTGAAAAGAGGATTTCAATTGTCTCTTTTAAAATTGGAAGGAGACCAGAGTGATGGATTCCAATGCCACGCTTCAGAAGCGGAAGAACATGTTCCACCTAAAAAATTAACAAAACTTTCAAAAGATTTTCTCTTTGATTGAGTTTCTTACAGGTGTTTGCAAGTAATAAACAAAAAATTATATTATTACTGAACTTGGTTATAGCAAAACATTGGGTTTTGTCGAAGGCGAGCAGATTGCTGAAGGCATTGATCAAGGCTGAGGCAAATAATTGTTCTGTTGGACACTGACAGATAATGATACTGTATTTTGCGATAACCGAGTTTACAATTGCTTTATCGCTCATTTGCCAAATTTGTTTTCAGATTTAACTAACTCTCTAAGGCCCGGTTCAGATGCCGTACTTCACATGAGCTGAATCGAATGCTAACAAGGGAGAACAAAGGAGTTTTGCATTTGCATTCAATTCGGCTCATGTGAAGTACGGCATCTGAACTAGGCCTAAGAGCTTGAGACTTGCGAGTGTGTTTTCAGTCATGAATGAACCATCTGATTACTTTTTACAGCAAAACACATTTAGACAATACTACACATAAGCAGACCATTATTTGTAGACAGTTATTTGAAGGTGTGCCAATGAAAATTAAATAATGATTGTTTCAAAATGAAAGCATGAGCAACAATGCTAAATTATTCAACTAAAGTTTGTTTTCTGGTGACAAACTCTCCTTTTTGCGATCTCTGGAGACTAACTGATTCTTGATATTTGTCATTTGACACTCAAAATTCTAAATTTTCTCTTGTGAATCAAGTACAGACTAAAAAGGTGGGAGTAAAGACTTCTCAAAGCTACATTTGTACATCTATGAAGGCTATGTTCTATTCTAACTGAATATAATGATGCACAGATTTACAGCATTGAGTCATGAATTCTGTTGTTCTCAGCCTGTTCAATAACAAACAGTGTATTTGTTAAATAAAAATGTTAAAGTGTCATAAAATATCTTTTACCTGAGGAAGTGTTTTGTCTTCATCTGATAAACAATCAATAGCATTGTTAAACACTTCCTCTACTAGCTTTTTCTCTTGACCTGAGATAGCAACAGAAAAAAATGAGAAATTGGAACTGGATCTGAAATTGTCAGAGCAAGGATGAGAACCAATAACAAACACACCTCACATGAGATGCTAGCACGGGTCAGGAGTTCCAGGGAGGTGCTGCCCCCTTACAGTAGGTGCAGGACACCAGTACTCAGCTGTACTGTTCAAAGGATACATGTAGATAAGGCTATCCATGAGATAAATCACTATCCAGAGGATAAGTGTTGGTAAAAAACTATGCTAACCACACGATACTGATTTATCCAATAGACAGTATTATCCATGTTTTGAACAACTGGGCCCAGGAAGGTAAAAATCAAATGTTAATTTACAAATAATTTCTTTACATGTAAGTGTTATTTCCACCAGTTCAAATCATTTAACATCTCAGAAAAAAATTCTGATGGGAGTGTTTAGTGGAATGGAAAATGCTGACTACACAAATCTGAAGTTACAATAAATCAAAATTATTGAATTCTCGCCTGAATTGAAGTCTAGTTTAGACATCTGCAGGGCATATGCTTCACATTCTTTCTTGCTGAAGCTGAAGATAATCACAGGTTGAAAATTCCTCTCCATGATCATTTTCACAATTTTAAAACAGTTTGAAGGACCTACAACCAACAAAAGGTCAAGTCTGACAAATGTATACAAGCTAATAAACACATCCTACAAATTAAATCCTTATTATATGAGTACCTTTTGTTCCCCCTTTGCGTCCTTTTAGTGACCCGGGGTCAGTTCCACCTTCTCTTATAACAGCCATGGCCTTTTGGAAATTTTCCTCACGAAACTCTCCCTGACGAATAACATATTAAATATTAGGTAATAATGAACACCCTTACAAAATATATCAAGAATACTTTATTCATAGTATGATGTTAACCTTCTCTATCCTTCACCCTGATAAAGTCAAGTTTAGTCAGTCACCCCAAGTAATCTATCCTAGTTAATTAACAATTAAGCCTAAGACATGTATTTCACTGTGATAAAACACAACGAGAATTTGAGAACACGAGGGAAATGTAAAAAACATGAGCTGCAAGCGAGTGTTTTCTACATTTCTCGATTGTTCTCAAATGTTCGGAGTTTATCATAGTGTAATAAACCACTTAGGCTTCTTCCTTTGCTTTATGATATACTAATAGATTTCACATGCGCAAAACAATAAAACACGCTTTTTCTATGTTTTAATGTAAAATTAATCTGTTAAAACATGGAGTTTCGACCAATCAGAATGCGTGCACGGTCCTATAGATCTATATTTATGAAAACCAATAATTAAAACTCAAGGAAACTATTGTACTTAGATGCCATTATTTCTACACATACAATGTCATGTACCTTCTCATCTTCAACAAGAAAAAGTCCATCCCCACCAGCAGGATAAATGTAATGTTGAAGAGGAGTTGGTCTGAAGTCTGTATACACCACATGGCATGGCTACAAGAGAGCAAATGCTGGTAAGTTTAGGAAAGTTCTTCGTTTGAACATCAACAGTGTAGCAGCTGATCAGCCAGGTTATTATCTTTTGCTACCACAGCATGAAGCGACCACGGGCATTTCCACTCTCCCCGGAATAGAATGCTAATCCATCACAAGGTTACCCCCAGTGTTAACTTCACCAGCATGTATTTGTACACTGGGTTGGAGAGAGGCCCTTGCAAAGTGAAGTTCTTGCTTAAGGATTCAACACTGTGGCCCAGGCAGGGTTCAAAATAGCACTGTTCAATCCATAGTTCAGTGCACAAACCATTAGAAATTTGAGTCTGTCACAATAAAACCCAGTGGCCTGCAAATGTAATGCCAAAAGTCTATAGTCCAAATGCCTGGAGCATTCCACCTAAACAATGATTAGTGCATTCATTTATCCAGAGGTGCTTTGATTCTTGGCTTCAAATTTCAAAAAGTCAACTGAATATTGTAATCATCCATCTGTAGCGTCCATTCAAATATCTAATGTTGATTGGACTAATGAACAATACATGTACATTGAACGATAGTTGGTCATGCAGTGGAGACGTCCTGAAATGACGGCCCCATTTTGAGCTCATTTGTCCACCATGGTCTTCATTGAGTTCACAGATGGAAGAAAAATAGAAGCTAATTTCTTTTGTAAAGAAGTGTTTCCTTATTGATTTCTCATATACGTGAAGTTTCCGTGCTCGTAACTTGTTTACAGAACACTCGCAACTATTGAACTTTTCAGCTTGCTGGCGCGGTGGCTAGCGACAAGTTTGATTCACTAGCCAAAACAAATTTTTCACTAGGCAGATACACTAATATCTATCATCGCATGAAGTCAAGTAAATGCTACGTAGCCTGTGTAGTACTGACAAAGTTTTTGCGTCCTTGATTCTCACAGAACCGCCGTCGAAACCTCTGAACTGGCGCCGCCGAAAAACTTTTACCGATTCATGATTTTCCCGAACGTAATAATTCGTTCGGACATATTATTCTATACATTGCAGATATAGGCCTCGATGTTATAATTATAAGCATCGCACAACAACGAAAACTAAAGTTTTCGCCCGTGAGAAACTCTCATAGATCTCAAATAATTTAATTAATACTGGCCATCGCAAAACATTCCTTTAATGCCGATTCACGATTTCTCACGTACACAGTAATTCGTTCCATCTTAACTTTAATTTACAAATTGCAAACGAAGGCATGTAAAAATGTATGTAAAAAAAGGCATCAATATTAACTCATCATTTTGTTCCAGCTTCTCGATGAAATCGAAGTGTCTCCTTTCCAGAGTTGGCAGTCGGCCGCTACGAGGCAAGTCAACGAGAGGAAGGTCCCGTTTAAACCGCTTACAACATTTCAACACTGAACAATTCCCGGACAGCTTTAGCAAATTTTACGTTTGATATATAAAAAAAGAAAGCAATCTCAGCTGTACGTACATGTATTCTGACGTTCGACACATTCTCGTTTATCGATGCAGACTTTCACAAGCTTCACAATTCACATAAACAACGCATACCGACACGTGCACGTGACTACAAAACGTGATTTGTCATGCGACATGAGTTCAAACATGTGAATTAGAAACTCGCTTTAACTGTAGTGTGGCTTGTCGCTTTTCGACTGCTTTTTTTCCGTACTCTGAAGAAAACTATTTATTTGGAAGAAACTTTTATCCCTGGAAGTACTTTTGCATCGAAGATGAAAGTACTCAAACCAAATAGAGCGGCATTGAAGCTAAGTATTTCGCACCGCGCCGCCGACGTCGCCGCCGACAAGACAACCTATTTATCTTGATAGCAACGCAGCAACGTATCTCTAACCGAAAACAACGCATATTTTCTTACATTTCGCTTCCCATTCACGACAAGAAAATCATAAAATGTAGTGACACTGTAATAATGGATTCTTGAGAAGTTAACAATGCTACAGCGGATCTTTTAGTAATATGACAAATACATGATTTGCCACCGGAGCGTAAAGATGACGTTGTAAAGTTTAATTAACGAGTCAAAACAAAAGGTCCGATAGCCTATTCAACTCTACCGCGTCTTGCTATTTACCGCGGTATTTTATGTCGCGGCAAACCTAGGTAAAACCTCAGTAAAATTTCGGCACGCCGCGTCATTGCCGAGGCGAGAACGAGGTGTTGATCTGCGAATCGGCCGCGGCAAAACCTCGGTAAATGGGTCAATAGTTTCAGGCGGTACTGTACATGTAAGTTGGCTCTGGTTGAAAACCAGAAGCGTTCCTGGAAAGGACATGTTCAGATGTCAGGAAAGAAATTCAGGCAGAGAACTCCTTTGTCACTCGTCTGGGGAACCCCTTTGTCACTTGTAAAAGAGTTGATTAATGTCCAGAGGGCAGCTCTGGATTAATGAATGCATTAATCATTGTTTAGGCAGAACGCTTCAGGCATTTTGACTGTAATAGGGAAGTATTTCTTGCCAAGTAAGTAAGCTGTACCTGTTTATGAAGATGCGCAATCCATTCTGCAAACTGCTTGGCATTAGGAATGGTTGCAGAAAGGAAGACATAATGCACATTGTCTGGCAGCAGAATGATGGTCTCTTCCCACACAACACCTCTCTCTGAGAACAGTTATTTGTAAATAACTTGGTAAGCAATTCAAGTCACAAAATTATATCAATAGTGATCTAATCTAAAACTCCTTCCATAGTCAGCAAAAACTAACATAAAATGTATGTGCTGTGCAAACTTGCAAAAAACAGCATTTTACTTTAAATTTCTTTTTGTTGGTTTTTCCCCATGTTACTAAAATTTTACAAAACAATGCTTGTTACTTAACTGATGATGACTTTAATCTACTTCAATTACAGTGCATTTCACAAAATTTTTGACAAACGGTTTCCAAAGTTCGTTTGAAATTCCCGAAGTTCACTACAAACTTGGCAACTTCATTACGTAGTTGTCAATCAAATCGTAAACTTGGAAACGAAGTTGTGAACTTCATGCCAAACTTTGCTGGGAAGTTAAGAGGTTCATTGCAAGAGAAGTTCATGCCATTCAGTGTAAATGTCTGAATTTTCCCAGATGTCATCCAGGCCCGGCCTAAAAATAGAATACAATGTCTATCGTGTAGGTTTATTTTTTAGTAGATTTGGATAGAACTTCCTCGCATAGTGGCTTAAAAGTACTTTACATTTAAATCTATTGGAGATAAAAAAATGCCTTTTTCAGGACATACATCATTCTAGAAATGGTGCAAAAAAACAGAACATTTCGATGTCGTGTTGTTGCACTTTTGTATATAAATTTGTACTGTAAACCAGATGCTAGTCGCACCATCCGTCCTGTCTCAAATAATTTACATTTGATTTGTGTTTATATTACCAACCAACTTCACCGAACGACGCAAGCTTTGCTCGCGACAAACTCTGCAACTTCCCAATGAAGTTCAGCATGAAATTCACAACTTCATTTCAAAGTTCATGATTTGATTGACAACTATGTAATGAAATTGCCAACTTTGTAATGAGCTTCAGAAAATTCAAACAAACTTCAGAAACTGTTTGTCAAAAGTTTTGTGAAACCCACAGTAAAACTCTCTATAGTTTAGTTATCTACATTACCTACCTTTATCTCTCATGTAGTGAATTTCATCAAACACTACCCAAGCAACTTCTCTCATTATCTGTCATGCGGAACATAAAAAATCAAAATTTATTTAATGTCATCTTTGAGGCTTCTTTTTAATGAGATAAATGCTCTCTCGTCTTGCAAGAAACCAGATGAGAGGCGGTAACTTACTTTTGACTGGTACATGTACCTTAATTGGTGAAAATTTTCGCAACAAACGCTGCACTTTCTGTTTTTGAGCACTTACCTCAGAACCTCTATACAGCATATTTCTCAGAATCTTAAAGAAAGCATAAATTAAAGTATAATTTGTTAGAATAAAAAGTATTGGCTATTCATCACAACACTAAAAACTTTACACAATAAAGATAAAAAAGAAACCTCCTGTATTAAAGTAAACCATACAAGAAGTTTGTTGTCAAATAAATCATCTGATAGTAATTTAATGAACATATTAACAAATTTGACAAAAATACTGAAAGGCTATAATTACTTTTACTATATATATATATAAAAAAGTTGAAGTGTTTACAAGATCCATAACAGAAGCAACCCATTCAAGTGGACCTATCCAATAGTGCACACAAAATTAATGATGTGTTGAAATCCAAATATACATGTATAATACCAAATGTGTAGTACAGAGCAGCCTGTCATGCAGTTCTGATTTACCAGTAGCCTTGATCTTCACACTTATAACAAATATTTTCCTTCATAAGTGAATTGTGTCATATACAGGTGTTACAGGTTACAGCTGTTATTGACAGCCTTGTAACAGGGTTGTGTTGTCTAACTACAAATGTATAGTTACGCTTATCAATTCTTGAAAAAATTTGAGACTCCAGAATATATTGGTCGTATCTTTTATTACACACAGCCTGTTTAATCCACCCTCAACAAACATTACTACTACAATAATCTACTACATGTTGAATAATTAATTAAATATTAATGTACATTATAAGTGAGTACAGACGACCAAGGTCAAGATTCTCCCATTACAGACTGACTAAGCTTCTTTAAAGATGTTTATAACATGGAAACTGACATTTTGCTTATGAAGAGTGATGAGCTAAACTTTATTCTGCCAAAGTTTGCTCATCCTCTTTACTTTTTTTCTCATCAGGCTTTTAGGCACCTCGATAAATAGATATGTTAAAAGAAAATAGTCGATACTATTTAGTTTCCAACTTTTTCACTGCAAAACATTACGGGTCTAGATGCCGGTGTAGATGGAAAAATCTACACCGCTTTCAATACCAATTTCAGCCAATCAAATTCGTGAATTCAGTAGTTCCCAGCCCTTATAAAACAAGCCAATTATAAAAAATAAATGAATTCTATATACAATTACCTCCGTCGTCATGACTAGGGCACTGGCACTGGGATTGATAGTGACATCTCCTGTCATGAGGCCGACATCTTGGAATTCTTCATATAACTCACGGTATTTTTGGTTACTCAGAGCCTTAAGGGGAACAGTTATAGGCTTTTGAGATAAGTTACAAAATTTAGATGATAAAATTATGGAATGTAAACTACATTAACAACAGGTAAGTACTAGATAATTAGATAAATAGCATCCATTTGGCATGAAAATACAATAAGTCGTGTATGTTTGGATATTTCTCAGCAGACATTATCTGTTCCCAGAAGCAAACAGTTTTCTGAGAACGTACTAGGAAAACTGTGAGCACTGAGGAACAGATAGTGTCCAAGGACAACTACATGTATCTGACCACATGTTTGTGCAAAATAAAGATTATTGTGTTTATTAACCTTCAAATATTTTTGGCAACATGCACAGTTTTGAAAATTTGGGAATATCTGAATGACATTCCACAATTTTCAAAACCACGCAGTTTTAGCTGGGGAATATTCTGACAGTCACATGATCCATTTAGACCAATGGTGCATAAGCGAAAATATTTGATGGAATATAAAATAAGATATTCCAAATTTACCTGTACATGTGTGAGCCAATCAGAGTGCATAAAACATAGAAACTGGTACATGTTATGTATAAGCTGCTAACAGTGCTAGTAAATACATAAATTTTAATTAGACAAGCTACCTGCAAACTTCTCACATCAATTTCGCATACTTAGAGGAACAAAGACAAGGAGAAACATTTCTTTCACTTACCTTTATAGGTGTAGTATATATTACTCTCTGTTTGTTCTGTAGTGACATTGCAATGGCATACCTAAACAGAAGTATGAAGAAGTGCTAACTAGTTCTCATTCACACAAACTCATTATGTTTAGTTTTTCATGTGCTGTATATGTTGCAGTTCAATATTACTCTTGGTGCAATTTGATAACAAAGAAAAATACCAAATACAACCACACATACAATTGTTAACAAAGCACACTTCTAAAGGTTGAGCATCTACCTGTGCCAAAGTGGCCCTATGGAACAACAGCACGAAGAGACTGTAAAAAAATATTGCTTCCCCTGCCTCCCTTAAATTCTGTTAGGTTTCCCCATGGCTGCCTGTTCCCAATTTTAACTTGTGTGTGAACAAGGGCAGTGTTTCAGAGTGGAAAACATAGTGCACAGCTTACTGTGCATCCCTAGACCTGCTTGCGGGCTCAGGAAATAATGCATGCTATAACAGTGGACAGAATGGTTGACTAATAATGAGGTACGTCATTCAGTTGATTTATTTATGCTTAAGCAAGCATGAATTTTCCAGTTTTTCCTTCTGTAGCTTCCAATTTATTGGCCCCTCCTAAAAATATGGGCCCCTAAAAATGTCTTCAGGGACCACTTTGGCCATCAAGTAAAATTTTTCTGGCTGAAACACTGAGGCAGGCTTTTCTGATCCAGATTCATAGGTAAACTAACAGGCCAACTCACCACCTACTAAACCTAGAAAAAACTCAACACAGTGGTGGAAAGAGGCCATTTGTGAGTTCCCTTGTGCCTCTGTTTTAAAACGAGTCCTTATCCAAAATCTTCTATATAAAAATGAGTTTGATTTACATGAAAATGAACCTCTTGGCAGAACACATTTTCACATTAAATTATGGTTTTCCACAAACACTCGTTTTAACACAGAGGCATGAGCCAATGTGGAAAGGACCCATCAGCCTTAAAGAATGAATTTTTCACAGAAATGTTCTTACTCGGCCACTACTGTTTTTCCAGCTGATGTATGTGCAGACACCAAAACAGACTGATTGTTTTCCAAACATTTCAGCGACTCTTTCTGGAAAGGATCCAGAATGAAAGGGTATTCCTGGCAAGATATTAAACAAAAAGGTTGTTTAGAATGGACAGCTCATTCCAGCTTAGTGGGCTTGTTATACTCTAACACACCCTCTCACACAACACAAACAAAAACAAGTCATCACAGTCTGAATCTTTGTAGTCAAACAGGATCTTCTTTTGACAGGAATCTTAGAATGCATTGATCAGTGCAAAGCTCCAAATATCAATTTACTGTTTGCTTGAGACAGGCTTGCAACATTCAGTTCAAATTTGCTTCAAATCTTGTTAAGTTTCATTCCCAATGATAAAGATTTTTCAGTGAAAGAATGACTATTGCTTTGATTATAATAAGGAAACATGGAATCTCTGAGGGCTTGAGGAAAGCCCTCAAGACTAACAAATTTGATCAACTGTAACAATGGAATTTTTTTGGCGATAGAGTGTCCATTCTGAATTCTGTCATTTCAAATAGCTATAATATTATAAGATACTCAGGGGGCATTACTACAGTAGTATGTAGTCTTCCCCTAAGTATTTTACAGTATAATAACCATTTGACACAAGAGAATTCAAAATGACCACTGTATCAATGAAAAGGTCCATCGCTTAACTTTGACAACATTAATTCTCTTGCTGGTAAATGCTCAATTTTGATGCTCCAATAGGCCCTTTGCATCTGGGATCATGTGACCAAATTTTTCCTAGGAAATTTTTATATTATGGGCTATAACTTGAAGAATGTCAGAAATGGAAAGAGGGCATCGAAAATAGCAAAATGGCCAAGTTTCAGGCCCCTGACATTTAAGAGTAAGTTTATACGACAGTTTGAATTTTCGGAAAATTTAGAAGATTTGTATGAAAAATGTTGCTGGAGAGCAAGGTCTTGCTCTCCAACAACTGTTTTCCATACAAATCTTCTTATTCTTTTCAAAGTTCAGACTGTCATAAAATCTCATTCTTTAATGATGGGGACCTCAAACTTGGCCATTTTGATATTTTCGACATGCTTTTTCCATTTCTGGCATTTGTTAAGTTATAGCCCATAATTTTATGAAAAGTAGGTCACATGATGGCTTAGCTGCAAAGGGCCTATTTAGCAAAAAGCCAAAGAATCTGTATAACATTAAACATAAAGTCAAGTACATTTTTATAAATGAAGATTCTCGACTAGTAAAATTGTACATGTAGATAGCAGACTCACAGATCACCTGAAAAAGGCGATGCACTTGCATCATGTACCAAGACAGGAAAAGAAAATTCAAATCCACTTGCCAAGTGGGCGAGTAAATGTCAGTTTTTACTTGCCCCCAATTAAATATTACTTGCTGATGCGTTTTTATTTATTTAACTTCGCCAACTCGTGGCAGGGACACCGCAACAGCGTGAGCCAATTACTGCGGGCCCGACCCAATCCCACAACCCCAAGGCCTGACCACAACACCGGGAACTCCGGTATGGTTGGTATGGAAACTAGAGGACAAATGTGAATAAACCATGCTTGGATTCCTAACTAATCCATGCTTTTAACCCAATGGTTCACTAATCTTGTTAGTTTTAGTTTTGAAATAGTTTATGACTGAATTTTATAATTTTTCAAGCTGATATTGTTATTCAAACTCACAGGATTAATGAGGCTACATGTAGTTTCATGTGTCCAGTGGACCACCAACATTCCATTTTCACTTGCTCAAGAGCAAAATTTACTTGTCCTGAGCAAACCGACCTGAGTTTTTTCCTGCCCTGTATACATGACTTATCATTTTCATGTCATTCCTCTTTGATATGACTGTCTTGTATTTAAATTGTGTTATAAAAGTAGATGTTAATTGTATCTCATTTGTACAATAACTGAACATTAATGAAGTAAATAAATGAAACATGGACTGTATTTTGCAAATATTATAAGACACAACCAACCTTAGCAGGTTTTGCTGCCTTTTGAACCAAGGGAATATATTCACATCCTTCAGGCACTGCAACCTTTTCAAAGACAATAAAGAAATCTCAGAGTCTGGCAGCATAATACCCATGCCCTCCCCAAAGAGGTTTATAGGAAATTCCACAGAGATTTTTTCCCCAGATTAAGCTGGGGTATTTTAGTTGCATAACACATCAAGACCAATGGCCCACAACCAAAATTGTGTAATGGACTAGGTATCACTTATTATTATTTATCACTCATTATATTAATGTAACGGTGTCATATTTCTCATGTTTCAAACTTACAGTTGTAACTGAAGTGTATATGACCCGGAAATTAAGTCATTTTTATGACATCTTTTTCCGTTCCAGAGTTATTCAAGTTTTTCTATCATGCAAATTTTATCACTGATGATGTCATTGGTTGTGCAAGTACTGTGGTGAGACACAAAATTAAGAATCTCTGCTAATAATGAAGCAATGCTATTTAATCTCGGCAGGGATGTTGCATCCTACGAAATATACCAGATGGTACACATTTTGATGTTGCTATGGCAACATGCCTTGTTCCAGTCTCTTTTCTCTTCAAAATAAAATATTACCATTTGTAGCTGCACACGGCAAAATATACAAAAAATGTTCAAAAGGAGAACCAATGGAAGGTGCGACTGGCATACATCTTAGATAAGACCAGGTGTTTTTCCTTGCTGAGTAGCAAATGGCAATATTTAATTTTATCACAAAAAGAAAAACGCCATTTTACTCTACTTTAAAAAGCATTTTAAATGAGGTATTTTTGAAATGACTTATTTTTCAAGTCATGTGCACTTTAACCCATTAACTCCTGGAACTTTTTGCCAAAAATGCATTATGTGGACAATTTGGTGGTTTTGAGGCTGGATCTCGGCCAAATTAGCTTTAATCTGGTCGAAAATGCAGTTGTAACACGGCAGCTAGCCCTTCTTGCCACTAAAATTGCGTTTTACGAACTTTGGGCCCGTGCACGTGCAGAAATCAAAATTTTGAGATAGTTTTTGGATGAGAAGGTGGCCTACGTCTTTAGGCTGTTCGATTTTTGATGTTTTTTTTGTTTCCATTCCTTTTTCTCCTTTTCTTTTCCTTTCGCTGCAGGGATTGACCTTTTACTGGGCTTGCTTGCAGTTAAAAAACTTCTAAGAAAGAGTCATCGGAGCGGTCAATTTTTACCGTGGAGCAGTTAGGTGTAGTGGCAGTAAATTTTGCTCTGAGTTTTTCACTCATCTTTTTGAGCATTTTTGTACATATCTCAGGCCCCATTAAGCTGATCACTCTGATCTAGGCATCATTGGAAAGATCTTTTCCTCCTGCAGAAGTTGAGTATAGATGATACCAGTTTTGGTCAAAAATGATGACGTCAGAAGTGGAAGAAAGGCCAAGGTTCGTCATGGGCGGTTACGGGCGGCACAGGCATCAATGGGTTAAATATCGGTAACCATAATTCAAATACCATTGCCGGATGCGGATCACTCAAGAGGGAGAGAAAAACAAAACAAAGACATCACACTCACCTCATGATTGCATGCTTCAATAGTTTCAACACTTAAAACATTCACACGAGGAATTGACTCCACAAGGCTGCATGAGAGTAATAATAGACAAATTAAAAACACAATCGTCTAAATTTTTCATAGTTTCCTGTTTTAATTAAAGAGGTGTAGAATTTGAGGACAAGGTGAGTCTGTACCCGTTGACTGCTTTTTTGCCCTTAATCAAAGCATTACTTAAGAACTGAGACGATTTCTAGAGGCATTTTTGAGTTTTAAATATAATCAGGTTTACCTTTGATGACCAAAATCAACAAAATGGACAAAGTCTTATCAATCATGAGCTCGATCTCATTTAATCGCACTTACTGGTATGTCCAGAAATGCAGGTTAATGAGATTTTATGCTCTCTATGCTTAAGCATCATGAAGTGTCATTTTTGATATTACTTCATATTTAAAAGAATTATGTGTGTTTTGGTGACTTTTTAGGAAAGAGGACGCTTTGTGATGCTTATCATAAACAGCATGCATCTCATTAACCTGCATTTCCGGACATATCTGTTCAATTGGTTAGCTTGGTTAGCCTTATCTGAGAGCCGTCGTACATGGTAAATGACATACTATCACTTCTTACTAAACACATGAAGAATACGACAAGAAATATAAAGAATTCACCTCTCTAAATCGTCTAGTTTCGCTTTCTTTACTCCAGACTCTTCCCAAGTGAGATCGACAACATCCGCCGTAAAATCTCTTTTCTCCCCAACATGTGAGACATCTGTAGATTTTGATGGACCATTAGTGTCTTGTTTCTCTTTTTTACCCTTTTTGTTACTGTTTTCTCCGGAATCGTCGTCGAAAACAGCAAATATATCGTCTCCACCGAATACGTCCGCCATGTTTCACGAGTTTGTTGGGTAAGACCGCTGAAAGTATATTGAGAGTATAGTGAGAGGACTGGGAAAGAGTATGGTTGTTTTCCGTTTGTTTG
Organism: Platygyra sinensis; assembly: GCA_019787425.1. Lineage (NCBI taxonomy): Eukaryota > Metazoa > Cnidaria > Anthozoa > Scleractinia > Merulinidae > Platygyra > Platygyra sinensis. The sequence goes on from JAHPZR010025579.1 coordinate 35,888, forward strand.
AAAAACTGGAAATGAAAGATCAACTAAATCTGAGAGTATTTACTACGAATAGAAATATTTGTAGGGGGAAAATGGCAAAATGGTAGGTCTTCAAATGTCACCCCAAAATAGAGAGTTTGTATGGATTGGGTAGACAGGCCAAAAAATTATAAGGGTTTGTATGGAATTTTGCAACTTTTGCAAGGCTCCCATTTGGACAATGTTTCGCTGAAAACTCTTAAACTTGGTTGGGTAGCTTTCCATTCATGAAAATTTCAGCTGAAAAGTTTAGATTTTCAATCTAATCAATGTAAGAAACTCGCCCCAGTGCTCTCACGTTTCTGCAATGGGCTATTACACCGGATTCACTCGATTAGTACAGGGCATCACCCGTAAAAATGACATCCAAATTACCGGGCAGCGGCCGCTGCAGGACCGAGTACTAATTAAAGCATACGGTGACGGGGCAGACGGGCCTCTCACAAGCCCGCCTCGGTGGGCTTCTAGACCTTCTAGACGGACTTGCGGTAGGCCTATATCCGAAGAAGGTTATATTAAACCGGAGTAGAAAAGAACGTTTCGAAACGAGCTATAGCTGCACATCAGAGGCTCCTCTGGCTGCACATGCAGCGCAAATTGACGTCAGTGTTTTATGCTTCTGTCCTGTAATTGATCGTGAATTTCGTCATAACATTGACAAAGTAGTTGTGCATCCATAGACTATTTTGACAATCATGATATGACGAAATTCATCGTCAATAACAGGACAGAAGCATAAAAGACTGACGTCAATTTGTGCTGCATGTGCAGCCAGAGGAGCTGTTTTCGTGGTCATAATTTACATCCTGGAGTAACGGTTTTGTGTACGCTTTCAGCAGTAGGGATGCGCAATGCAGTACTGAGGAATCTCCTTAATTCCTGCCCAATCGTTTCGTGATTCGTGATCGGGTCAGTAGCCCGGGGAGGGGGGGGGGGGGGTACTCCCATATATAGGCTATATAGGTACAGTATGTGCCGCGGAATAGGGTATGGTTTTTGAGGTTCTCGGTTTTTTGGCCCTTTTGTTGCTGTGTTCCTGGTGTGGTCTTTGGATAGGATGGCTAAATTGTATTATCTAATACTGGAGTGTGAAAACGCCCGCCTAACAGAATGTTTGAGCCTTAAAAAGGGTATCAGTTTTCTTTTTCTAAGTCCTTAAATAGGGTTAGGGTTCAAGAACCTTCGCGGCACACACCTATCCAAAATTATCGGGAGTACCTCCCCTCCCCCCCCCCCCGGGGGTCAGTAGGAGGCAAAACATGAGATGGGCATCAGGGGAATCTCGTGAAAACCTGACCAGTTGATCACGAGATTCATTTGTTACAATGCATTTTAAAGTTTCAATAAACGTTTGTCACAAGTTTTGTAACCTTTCATACCATATTGCTTCCCTTTCTATAAAACATAGTGAACCGAGTTAAAGAGGCTTTTATTTCAGGTTACAGTTAACGCGGACCGTGTGAGTTCCTGTTTGCGACCTTAAGACGATTTCGAACAGCAATGCAAAGGTGCAACATGAACATCGTCTTGTTCTTGTTTAATTCGCTTTGGATCTTCATCGGCTTCGAATTAATATGTACGGCTGTTGAGATCAAAGTTTCAAAAACCACTGGGTATGATAACTCATTTTGCCTAGTTTCTAACGCAACAACGCCGTTTAAAACGATAAAATTCGCTCTTAATGCAATCAAGGAGAGCAATGACACAGACTTTATTTTTTCAATCGAGGATGAAGTTTATTACTTGGAGCAACGCGTCAAGATCATTCAAACAAGTCCTGACAGAAACATTATTCTGAAATCAAATCAGTCAAGTGGATCTACAATTCAGTGCATGAATATCTTTGCAGGTTTTGCCATAGGATCTCTTCTTTATTCCGCCAATAGATCAAGAAACATCAATTTTGTAAACCTTGAATTCAAAAACTGTGGCCCTCTTTTCGTTGCTGCCGTGGTCATATGGAACTCTGTGGAAATAAACTTCACACATTGCGTGTTTAAAGGTAACAAACAAGCTGGGATACAGGGATTTGACAGTGGGGTTGTAATTGACAGCTGTCATTTCTTGAATAATACACCAACACTTCCAATTTCCGGTGGAGGAGGCGCGGGATTCATTTTTCGTAACGCCATTTCTCTTTCTGTAATAATCAGAAGTTCCAACTTTACATTAAACTCTCTCACAAAGAGTAACTATAGTGTCGGCGGAGGTCTTCTGATCGTATTTCTACCGAAAGCCACCAGCTGCCGAGTGGTGATACAAGACACTATTTTAGTCAAACATTTCGGCAACATCTGGAGGAGGGTGTTTTTTTCTCAGCATGCTGTCACGAAACAACTTCACTATAACTAACTCAATGCGTCAAGTATCACCGCCATCTTCAAAAACTGCACAGTCAGCGGAAACCAGTCTAAGAGAGGAGCCGGAATGACGGTCATGACACTGAATAAAAGTGAAAAACCAACTGACTCTGTGTTACGCTTTGATACGGTTGTGTTTAGCAACAACTTTGGTAATGCCAGTACGGCTATTCGTTTCACCACGCCTTCTCCATATTTAGTTTTAGTTTTATTATTTTACACTGTTTACAGACGTGATACAACTTAATATAACATAGTTTACAATTATACAGAAATAAAAAAAAAATACAAACAAAAGTTAGCCAGAAAAGAAACACTATTTAATCGTGTACAGTGACCAAAGTAGCTAATGAGCTTTCGAGTTGGTCACTGACATGTGAGAGATAAATTGGCGTTGGCCGCATGTTAAGTATATTTGAAAGAGAACAAAGACAAGCTAGAAAAATAGAACGATAGGTGTAACCCCAAAGTAATCAACTGCACCATAGTGGACCATATGCCACGTTTACCACACACTAGCTCTTTTACAAGTGAATTGGTCAATGTGAAGTTTAAAGGAAGAAATGTTTTTGCGCGCAACAACGGAGGTGGTACTGGAGCCGCCGCATTTCAGGATTGCGTTATAAACGTTCAAGGACAGTTGTTGTTCACTAACAACTCAGGAACGAATGGAGGCGCAGTGCTTTTGGAATCAAGTCAGATCATTCTGTTCCCTGACAGTGAAATGATGTTCTTAGGAAATAAAGCGAGGGGTCCGGGTGGAGCCATTTGTGTATTTAACAATCTCCGCTGTTTTTTGGCATACAGCGATCTCGTGCCACCATCTAAATGGAAGGTAAGAATTAGTAGTTTGACTGTATTAGTCCCTTTCATAGCTGGAACTCTGCTTCATTTCTGCATGTAGAGGACTCGTGCTGAAATTATCTTAATTTGCAACATTAAGTTGCAGTGCCTCGCAAACTGACATTGTTAGATTATACAACTCATACAATACCAGACTTGCTTCTAAATCAACCTATTACATAAATACCATGAAAACAAACTATGGTAAATTCAACATTTGCTTGGCAGCTGTAAAAGTTTGGAATCACCTTGACGAAAGCATTAAACACCGGCTCCAGGAGCCCATCAGTCAAGTTATTTATTAACAAGCAATAAATCAGAAACCAGGGTCTCTCGTCTGTAAAGGCAGGCTTCTGGACCGAATTAAACTGGAATATGGGAGTAGGAACCAAGACGAGACCTGCCACTTCGGCCGCCATTTTTTTTCGAAGTTATATGCGGACGTAAGTGAAAACAACATGCTTTCGCGGGAAATTTGAGCTCGCCTGTTGACTCAAGGATATACGGGAGATGGAGGCTCTTGGTGATGGGCTCCTGACACCTCCCCCTTGAATCGTTTAAACATGTACTATTCATGAGTTTTCAACTGGTATTTATTTGTTTATTTATTTTTATTTATTCACCTATTTACTTTTTCTTTTTTATATTGACTGATTAATTGCTTTGCTCAAGCTTTAGTGCCAACTTATTAAATATTATTTAGTTTTACTCAGCTCGGAGTAAACGTTACCTTTTCGTATTAATGTTATTGTAAATTAAGTTTAAGTTTTAAATTTGTAATAAAGCTTGCTGATGTTGTTGTTGTTCGCCACGGTCTTTACGCTCAACATTGGGCCAGTTTTTCCCTATGTTCTGCCCCTCAGCAAGTTCAGTTTTTCACAGTGCACTGCACGCCTCGCTAACGTGCAGTGTATGTCATTCTCGTCCCCATAGCCCTTTTCTTATCTCTTAGCCGGCGGAGCCTTGGTACGAGAAATCGAAAGGCCCTTCGATTCTCGTGCCAAGGCCCCACCGGCTAAGAGATGAGAAAAAGGCTATGGGGACGAGAATGAGTGTATGGTTGCCTTTATTTGTTCAGATATTTCGGCGATACCAGTCAGCGGTTTCTCTTAGGATGCCGTGACATATCCGGGCCAGGACTTACATTTTTTTCCAGTTAAAGAAAAATCAAGTTATTCAAGGAATATTTTACGTTGCACCACGAGAAAACATGACACAGCTATTTCATATCCCATCCCTTTCTCTTGCACGAAAGAGGTGATAGACAAAACCTTTAACAGTTGTCTAACTAGCCTGCGCAGCAAGCGTTTCCATGGGGTTGGGGAGCAAAGAAAGACCAAGGAACGGTATTTTGCCTCCTCGAAATTGGGGCGAGAGCCAAAATAAGAAACAGGGGCTTTGCCCCTAAACCCCACGGAAACGCTTGCTACGCAGGCTATTGTCTAACGTATCCGGTTCAAATTCTTCGTTCCAGCACTGGCTATGGTAAGTCTCCTATAATTCCAGTTTCAAAAGATTTTGTTTTGCTTTGACAAGTTCTTGCATTCCAATGCTGTTCTCTTTTTTTGTGCTGTTTTTTGGCAATTGCTCGGCGTCGACATGAAATTTTCCCTCTCTGTTATATCAGATTTTTTCGAAGCTAAATATCTAAAGTCGATTTAGTTCGTTCTTAATTTATGTTTGAAAATTTTCTCATAAAATGCTTTAAGCTATTCTTTCGACGGGAAAACGTGAATACCTCGATGAACGCCGGGAAATCTTTAATCATTGAATAACTCAGCTTCTTTCTAACGGAGGCTCCGGCGGCTCTTCGGGCCGGCCACCAAGCGGGGCACCATACTCATAGCAACCCATGAATTGCTGTTCTCATTATAATCATGGCTAGCAGTATAGCTCGTGGACGTGTTGGCACGACGACAACGAGGACCAGGAAAATTTTATGTAGCGGCAATTTGTAATACAGGCACAGGCATTTCCTCCGACCATACATGCACGATTCCAGTATTTTATTACCGTAAACCTGTTTATTTCTCAGACCAACATATCCTTCATCGAGAATAGCAGTATGGTAAAAGGAGCCGCAATTTATGTGTCATCTCTTAAGAGTTGTACGTTGGAAGAGGTGATTCCCAATTTGAATTACAGTAGAGCCCTTCGCTGGTCCAGGAATTTTGTGTACAAGAACAACTTTTTGTTTACGGAAGCTAGGAATGGATCAGAGTACGATATTGCCACGGACACCAAAGGTTTTTACTTACTCTCTACAAAAGATAATTCTGCTGTAAAGGTATGGCCTTGGTGGTTTTCGTCAGCTCTAGATTTATTACTTCAGTTTGGCCGTCTAACATTCTATTATTCAGTTCCTTTTTCCTATCTATCTGCTTGTCTACCTATTCATCTACCAGTTTCTGTCTGTCTGTCTGTCTCTGTGCTTACCTGCCTGCCTGTCTGTTTTTCCGTCTCTCTCTGCATTAGTTCGTTCTTTCGTTCCTTTGTTCCATCCTTGTTATAATTCGCTTCAAAGAATTTTGTGCACAAGAACAACTCGCTCATTTTTGATGGTGTACGTGGTACGGAAGCCTTGTCATGATCTTGGCACTGACCATGCACTTGTCTACAAAATGGGGGTTGTAGTATATTGACGGCACATTAAAGTTATGTCCTCAGGTTATCTCTCTTCCAATACATTATCTTATTTGCTTTTTGATCAAACCCACCACGTTCCCAGGGTCTCTCATCATACCGTCCCCTAGAGCGATCGAAGACGGTAAGATGAGAGACCCTGGGAACGAGGTTGTGACAGTCAATTTTTCATTGTTTCTGCAACCCTAGCATGCTATAAAAATCATCTGACTTTGACTTTTTTTGTGGCCTCCATTAGAACTCTGTTACAGCTCGCTCCTTGAGAAAGCTTTCTTTTGAATCTGCATGCTGTTGATGAACTGGGACACCCCTCGATCGCACTTGCTTCGGAAGCCAGCAACGTAAACAGAACCTAGAAGCTCCAGCTACAAAATATGTTTCATCTTCTTGGGCCTGACAATTCAAGTACTATTCCGTTTTCTTTCAAAGCTCCTGAGAAATTGTACAACGAGATACACCAAAGAAAAAACAACGAGAAGCGCAAGATTCAAGTTAAGGATATCTTTTCTTTGTTGGAGAACGAGTTTTTCTTTGAACTAGATCTACAAGACTGTCCTCCTGGATTTCAGTACTCCTGGAAAAGAAACGTTTGCGAATGCAATAAACAGCCTGGTATTTTGAGGTAGGGAGCTGAGCTATTACTTGCCGACTCAGAGCTTTCTCCTACGCAGAAGTTCGTACGTTCGTTATAAAAATCCGCTGTGCGAAGTGAGTGCAGGGGCAAATTCGAATGGACGCCGTTCGCGTAACCCTGCGCCTACACTAATCGTTAAGCGGATTCTCACCACCCTAAGAAACCCCCTTTGAACCTTTGCGGGGGAGAGAGGACTAATTAACCGGGCGGTCCTGGGCCGAGCGCGGTTCTTGTTTTGCCTGGGGGTCTATTTTTTATCTTTTGTTTTGTAGGTGACGAGTACCAAACTTTCGCTCGGCCAGACATTAAATCACGCAAACTTTGATGTTTATAAGTTAAAAAGTGCTGAAAAATTAATACGCTAATTTTTTTTTAGTTAATCGTTAAAGACTTATTAGTGTAATCAGATATCCAAACGCACTTGGTGGGTTTAGTTTTATCGGAGTTCGGAGTGCAGTGGAACCTCGATTTAACGAACCTCTATTTAAGGGTAGGGAATATCGCAGATTTTGGTCATAAATAGGGTAAGGGTTTTGGGAAGCGGGCCGCACACCCCCACCCAATTTTTCTGGGAGTACCCCCCCGGGTTCGGAACACTCGTAGAATTAAGTCTTTCTTTCCTTATAAAGATCGTTTCAACCGGTCGCAGAAATCGAAGATTGTCTACAAAGCCAGTTGCTGGGATTGTGATGCTTTTTACATAGGTAAAACTAAAAGAAGATTACATGACAGAAAGACTGAGCACTTCAAAGCTCTCACTCAAATTGGCCACGCCTCCGCTGTTGCTGAGCATTCGATTTCCACTGGTCACAACATCAAATGGGACCATTTTGAGATCTTAGCAAGTGGTCAATGTGATTTACAGTGTAAAATCAAGGAAACATTGTTAATACGGGACTCGAAACCCGCCCTAAATGAAAACGTCGGTAGTAAAAATCTCCTTCTTTATTAATTCACACCGGATGTAGTTTCTTTTTTCCATTGTTGTCTAGCTAGTTACCAATACCTCGCTTTAGTTTTTTGTCTTTTTAAATCTCGTCATATTTTGTAACCGTCAGTTCTGAAGATGTATGTTGTAGCATACGAAACGTCAAGTTAAATATACCATGCGAAACCTTACTGTTATGTTTGTAACCGCTGTTTGTTTTCTCTTTTTGTTGAAGTTGAAATGGCCGAAAAACAAGAATATAAACCGGACATGCTACATTGCTTGAACGCGAGACACCTGTAATCTTATGATCCGTTCTTAACACAACAGCTGTGACAATGATGGAAAACTCCACCTGGAGGAGGGGTACTGGGCCGGCATCACAAACAACAGTACCTTAGTTACATACTTCTGTCCATACAAGTACTGCAATTGTACACGTGCATCCGGGGACTTACCAGGCTGCTTATTAGACCCAGCCAACAAAGATGGACAGTGTTCTAAGAACCGTGAGTGATGGCTATGTGGAAAATGCTCTGGCAATACCAGTGTTGGATTCGGGTATCATTTTTTGTCTCAAATGAAGCTGTAATAACAATCAGCTTTCGCTTAACTGATGAACACCTTGTTAAATAAAATATTAAACTTAACCAAGACCGTTAAACTAAAAGTTGATTTTAGCAGCAAAAAACTGAAAATTTTCTAACTTTTATCCCCCGAAATAAATTGATTGTAGTGACTTAATTTAAAAGAAAAACTGACCTAGTTGTTTGACTAATATACTGAACTTCCTACGGAGATTTTGTTTCAATAACCTTTGTTAAAGCTTAATTCAACACCTACTTATATTTACTAATTATCCCTTTCTTTTATTTTCTTAGGTGGTCTGACTGCATTGATTGCTCTAAAACTGACTGGCTGCTTCCTGTTGTCATCGTTGTTGTGATCTCGTTGTGTATTCTCGTCATCTGGCTCAATCCCATCATATCTAGCGAGTTACGAGAGCCCCTGTTTTTCTTTCAAATAGTCCCTTACATCTTCCATCCCACCAGCCACTTGGGAGGACATGTTTTCTTCGTAGCAGATTTGTTCAACTTCGGAAATCCGTTGATTTATTTCTCCAAGACATGCATTTTAAAAGGATTAAACAATTTACAAGCTATCGTCTTTGGATACGCCCTTCCAGTCCTCGTTCTGTCGATCTTCTTGTTGGCCTTCGTGTTAAGCACCAATTATTGCCTGAAATTTAAGTTTCGTCGACACTCGATGCTGCGGTCATTTTGGCTTCTCCTTGTGTTTATTTACAGCTACTTCGTGGAAACGTCCCTTCTCATCTGGTTTTGTCCAAAAGTTAGCGATAAACTCGTGTTTTTTTATGACGGCACGGTGGAGTGTTTCCAGGGTCCGCATCTACCAATGGCAGTAATCGCTATTCTTGTGCTTGTGATTCTGGTGATTCCTCCACCAATCATGGTGTTTCTTTTAACCAAAGGCTACTGGAGGGCTGATCCTCAATATGCAAATACACTGAGAAGCGGCTTGCGCCCCGAGTGTTGTTGGTGGTGGTCAGTGGATTTGTGTCGTAGAGTTCTCCTGGTCACCACTTACGTCGCGGTTGTAGACTGGAAAACAAAAACGGTAAGGCAAAGAAAATCAGGGACAGGGTCAAGTCCCGCGCGGATTTGAAATTGTACATGCAGACGAACCCAGTGAATAGAAATTAGCAACAAGAAATTTGTAGAATTGTTGGCTTGGTACGATGTGAAATCAAGTGGCCCATCAGACCGGAGCTTATCCTGGTTTCTGTAACATGAAGCGACCACTGAGGAATGTTTTCATCTCAGGGTTACCCCCAGCATTAAATTCGCCGGTACCCATTTATCCACCTGGGTGGAGAGGGGCACACAATGTCCCCAGCCAGGGCTCAAAACCCGGACTGCTCGATCCCATCCGGAGATGAGAGTACTAGCCCCGAGTTGAGGCTAAAATGTGAGCTTAGGTTTCTGATAATCAATGTAAGTAATGTTTTTTTTTTTAATTTCTTGCGTTTCGTATCGTTGGAAAAAAAAAAATTCCAACTGATCGATGAGATTATATGGAGACCACTCTCCAGGTATTGTTTTACCTTTGCCATGATACATTTACCAGGGTCTTTCACCCAGGCCTTTTCGGGCAGTATTATATTCTCCAGCAATCGTGATCACATGGCAAGATTGAGAACGGGGAGCCTCGTCTTTATGTGCAGTGATTTTTTTGTTCTTCGCGCTCCCCAAGTAACCGAGCGCCTGGTTTTAATTATATATCCTATACACAATGCAAAGCAGTTAAAGCATTTCCTTGTGTAAAGAATTAACGTATCAAATTGATAAATAGAAATTCTCCTTTCGGCGCGTGTTAAAAACATCATAGCGCGCTAACAATTATATTAACATATGTTATGGTAAAAACGTTTTCTTGGCGTATTTTGAGTCTCATTCTCATGTGTCAATCTATCAAACTTAGTAACCACTGAGCTGTCTATCACGTCCAACTAATATTCTCAGCTCTGGTTACTTTCTGTTGTTATTAAACTTCGGATAGCCTGACGCTCTGTGCTGATCTTTAATCTCAACCTAGGAAATAAATAAAACAAAGCAGAACGGGTCAGACTGGGAATCAAAATCAGTTGAACTCGACCCCATCGAGGTCAAATTTTCTTTGACCCGTGGGGACTCCTAAATTCCCCCCCGGGGGTAATATAAACTCAGGGGGATTTGGTGTATCGGCAGTATTGCCTACTTCTGGCATCCAAAAATTTTTAAAAAATTATCATGAACTCTGCTACACTCTGACTAGTGAGACTCAATGAGAGGGAGGGGAGGCACCGTAACCTCTTCGTTAGTGCACTCCGAGTTTAAGCCCTGGCTGGGGAAATTTCGTTGTGTTCTTGAGCATATAGAAAGGAGTTACGTAAATGTTGCATTTAATACCCAAATATACACACAGGTCACGGGTCATGGAATGTTAACCAAGGGGCGTCCAGATTGCTCCTCCGTCTTTGGGTCTCAATTGACAGGCTTTGCTCGGTTTCCGTGCTCTTTAATTTGTCATACCCTCGACGCCTTTTCAATCTGTTAGGTCGTAAGCATGCGCAATGAAAACGGTTGCGAAAAAGGTGAGCAGCTTTACAAAGGAAAACAACAAGGGTGTGGCACGCCAAGATGACAAGCAGAACTTTTACCAATACATCGATCAATAGAGCTTGTTTATCCTCGATGATTTGCATGATTGCCAATGTGCACAGAACCAACAGATAGAAGTACTCTGCGAGGTTAGCACGAGAGCGTAAGTAAGGGTGACAGTAATTATGAACGGCCAAGATAATAACGCACTCGAAAATCATCAGGATCTAAGGAAGAGAAGAAATTAAAAAAAAAACATTACTTACATTGATTATCAGAAACCTAAGCTCACATTTTAGCCTCAACTCGGGGCTAGTACTCTCATCTCCGGATGGGATCGAGCAGTCCGGGTTTTGAGCCCTGGCTGGGGACATTGTGTGCCCCTCTCCACCCAGGTGGATAAATGGGTACCGGCGAATTTAATGCTGGGGGTAACCCTGAGATGAAACATTCCTCAGTGGTCGCTTCATGTTACAGAAACCAGGATAAGCTCCGGTCTGATGGGCCACTTGATTTCACATCGTACCAAGCCAACAATTCTACAAATTTCTTGTTGCTAATTTCTATTCACTGGGTTCGTCTGCATGTACAATTTCAAATCCGCGCGGGACTTGACCCTGTCCCTGATTTTCTTTGCCTTACCGTTTTTGTTTTCCAGTCTACAACCGCGACGTAAGTGGTGACCAGGAGAACTCTACGACACAAATCCACTGACCACCACCAACAACACTCGGGGCGCAAGCCGCTTCTCAGTGTATTTGCATATTGAGGATCAGCCCTCCAGTAGCCTTTGGTTAAAAGAAACACCATGATTGGTGGAGGAATCACCAGAATCACAAGCACAAGAATAGCGATTACTGCCATTGGTAGATGCGGACCCTGGAAACACTCCACCGTGCCGTCATAAAAAAACACGAGTTTATCGCTAACTTTTGGACAAAACCAGATGAGAAGGGACGTTTCCACGAAGTAGCTGTAAATAAACACAAGGAGAAGCCAAAATGACCGCAGCATCGAGTGTCGACGAAACTTAAATTTCAGGCAATAATTGGTGCTTAACACGAAGGCCAACAAGAAGATCGACAGAACGAGGACTGGAAGGGCGTATCCAAAGACGATAGCTTGTAAATTGTTTAATCCTTTTAAAATGCATGTCTTGGAGAAATAAATCAACGGATTTCCGAAGTTGAACAAATCTGCTACGAAGAAAACATGTCCTCCCAAGTGGCTGGTGGGATGGAAGATGTAAGGGACTATTTGAAAGAAAAACAGGGGCTCTCGTAACTCGCTAGATATGATGGGATTGAGCCAGATGACGAGAATACACAACGAGATCACAACAACGATGACAACAGGAAGCAGCCAGTCAGTTTTAGAGCAATCAATGCAGTCAGACCACCTAAGAAAATAAAAGAAAGGGATAATTAGTAAATATAAGTAGGTGTTGAATTAAGCTTTAACAAAGGTTATTGAAACAAAATCTCCGTAGGAAGTTCAGTATATTAGTCAAACAACTAGGTCAGTTTTTCTTTTAAATTAAGTCACTACAATCAATTTATTTCGGGGGATAAAAGTTAGAAAATTTTCAGTTTTTTGCTGCTAAAATCAACTTTTAGTTTAACGGTCTTGGTTAAGTTTAATATTTTATTTAACAAGGTGTTCATCAGTTAAGCGAAAGCTGATTGTTATTACAGCTTCATTTGAGACAAAAAATGATACCCGAATCCAACACTGGTATTGCCAGAGCATTTTCCACATAGCCATCACTCACGGTTCTTAGAACACTGTCCATCTTTGTTGGCTGGGTCTAATAAGCAGCCTGGTAAGTCCCCGGATGCACGTGTACAATTGCAGTACTTGTATGGACAGAAGTATGTAACTAAGGTACTGTTGTTTGTGATGCCGGCCCAGTACCCCTCCTCCAGGTGGAGTTTTCCATCATTGTCACAGCTGTTGTGTTAAGAACGGATCATAAGATTACAGGTGTCTCGCGTTCAAGCAATGTAGCATGTCCGGTTTATATTCTTGTTTTTCGGCCATTTCAACTTCAACAAAAAGAGAAAACAAACAGCGGTTACAAACATAACAGTAAGGTTTCGCATGGTATATTTAACTTGACGTTTCGTATGCTACAACATACATCTTCAGAACTGACGGTTACAAAATATGACGAGATTTAAAAAGACAAAAAACTAAAGCGAGGTATTGGTAACTAGCTAGACAACAATGGAAAAAAGAAACTACATCCGGTGTGAATTAATAAAGAAGGAGATTTTTACTACCGACGTTTTCATTTAGGGCGGGTTTCGAGTCCCGTATTAACAATGTTTCCTTGATTTTACACTGTAAATCACATTGACCACTTGCTAAGATCTCAAAATGGTCCCATTTGATGTTGTGACCAGTGGAAATCGAATGCTCAGCAACAGCGGAGGCGTGGCCAATTTGAGTGAGAGCTTTGAAGTGCTCAGTCTTTCTGTCATGTAATCTTCTTTTAGTTTTACCTATGTAAAAAGCATCACAATCCCAGCAACTGGCTTTGTAGACAATCTTCGATTTCTGCGACCGGTTGAAACGATCTTTATAAGGAAAGAAAGACTTAATTCTACGAGTGTTCCGAACCCGGGGGGGTACTCCCAGAAAAATTGGGTGGGGGTGTGCGGCCCGCTTCCCAAAACCCTTACCCTATTTATGACCAAAATCTGCGATATTCCCTACCCTTAAATAGAGGTTCGTTAAATCGAGGTTCCACTGCACTCCGAACTCCGATAAAACTAAACCCACCAAGTGCGTTTGGATATCTGATTACACTAATAAGTCTTTAACGATTAACTAAAAAAAAATTAGCGTATTAATTTTTCAGCACTTTTTAACTTATAAACATCAAAGTTTGCGTGATTTAATGTCTGGCCGAGCGAAAGTTTGGTACTCGTCACCTACAAAACAAAAGATAAAAAATAGACCCCCAGGCAAAACAAGAACCGCGCTCGGCCCAGGACCGCCCGGTTAATTAGTCCTCTCTCCCCCGCAAAGGTTCAAAGGGGGTTTCTTAGGGTGGTGAGAATCCGCTTAACGATTAGTGTAGGCGCAGGGTTACGCGAACGGCGTCCATTCGAATTTGCCCCTGCACTCACTTCGCACAGCGGATTTTTATAACGAACGTACGAACTTCTGCGTAGGAGAAAGCTCTGAGTCGGCAAGTAATAGCTCAGCTCCCTACCTCAAAATACCAGGCTGTTTATTGCATTCGCAAACGTTTCTTTTCCAGGAGTACTGAAATCCAGGAGGACAGTCTTGTAGATCTAGTTCAAAGAAAAACTCGTTCTCCAACAAAGAAAAGATATCCTTAACTTGAATCTTGCGCTTCTCGTTGTTTTTTCTTTGGTGTATCTCGTTGTACAATTTCTCAGGAGCTTTGAAAGAAAACGGAATAGTACTTGAATTGTCAGGCCCAAGAAGATGAAACATATTTTGTAGCTGGAGCTTCTAGGTTCTGTTTACGTTGCTGGCTTCCGAAGCAAGTGCGATCGAGGGGTGTCCCAGTTCATCAACAGCATGCAGATTCAAAAGAAAGCTTTCTCAAGGAGCGAGCTGTAACAGAGTTCTAATGGAGGCCACAAAAAAAGTCAAAGTCAGATGATTTTTATAGCATGCTAGGGTTGCAGAAACAATGAAAAATTGACTGTCACAACCTCGTTCCCAGGGTCTCTCATCTTACCGTCTTCGATCGCTCTAGGGGACGGTATGATGAGAGACCCTGGGAACGTGGTGGGTTTGATCAAAAAGCAAATAAGATAATGTATTGGAAGAGAGATAACCTGAGGACATAACTTTAATGTGCCGTCAATATACTACAACCCCCATTTTGTAGACAAGTGCATGGTCAGTGCCAAGATCATGACAAGGCTTCCGTACCACGTACACCATCAAAAATGAGCGAGTTGTTCTTGTGCACAAAATTCTTTGAAGCGAATTATAACAAGGATGGAACAAAGGAACGAAAGAACGAACTAATGCAGAGAGAGACGGAAAAACAGACAGGCAGGCAGGTAAGCACAGAGACAGACAGACAGACAGAAACTGGTAGATGAATAGGTAGACAAGCAGATAGATAGGAAAAAGGAACTGAATAATAGAATGTTAGACGGCCAAACTGAAGTAATAAATCTAGAGCTGACGAAAACCACCAAGGCCATACCTTTACAGCAGAATTATCTTTTGTAGAGAGTAAGTAAAAACCTTTGGTGTCCGTGGCAATATCGTACTCTGATCCATTCCTAGCTTCCGTAAACAAAAAGTTGTTCTTGTACACAAAATTCCTGGACCAGCGAAGGGCTCTACTGTAATTCAAATTGGGA
>JAHPZR010025580.1:5000-7500 GCA_019787425.1 Platygyra sinensis
TTTAAGAAATTGAGCACTCAAAACAAGAATTTTCATGCTTTAAGTTATTGTTCCTGGCCCGCCTCGACTAGCTTTTGCTACCTGCGGTGCCAGGTCATTCTACTATAATATGTGTAAAATGTAATAATAAAGTTGAAGTTGAAGTTAAAGTAGCAAACTTCCCTGTGTTATTTGATTTGAAGCTATTTAAGTCAGTCACAGATTTATGAGTCCGGAAAATCTGTCTTTTCCCACCCTCTCATAAACTCCGAAACCGGCAAAACTGGTCACTGGTGATAACGGCGAAAGGACTACAACTTACAGGGGTTATACTTGCAAACCAAACGGAAGAAACTTAACCGGAACATCTACTGTATAACTTCTAAAGACACTTACAGGAATAAAGGGAAGTTATATAATAATGGTTGTTAAATATGCACATTTGCGTGAAATCCGGGAAATCTACCTTTTCCACCCTTCAAATACAGAAGTTTAAAGCCTAAGAACTTGCAGTATGATTTCACTGCAAGGGGAATACATTAATACATTAACCTATGAAGAGTTTATTTGAGATGGCGGAAAAGACGGATTTTCCGGATTTCACGGAAATGTGAATATTAAACAAACATTACTATATTACTTCCTTTTATTTCAGTAAGTATCTTATATAAATAATTAATAATAATAATAATAATAATAATAATAATATAATAATAATATATAAGATACAGTAAGAAAGAGAAGTAATATAATAATGATGTTTAATTTCACATTTCCGTAAAATCCGTAAAATCCGTCTTTTCCGACCCCTAAGTACAGAAGTTTGAAGCCTTATAACTTCCAGTATGATTTAACAGCAAGGGGAATACATTAACCCATGAACAGTTTATTTGAGTTGGCGGAAAAGACGGATTTTCCGGATTTCACGGAAATGTGAATATTAAACAGTATTATTATATTACTTCTCTTTCTTACTGTAAGTAGCTTATATATTAATATTATTAAGAAGATATAACGAAGAGACAAAATTCCCTGTTACTCCGAGTTTCGTGCTCACGCTGTCTGATGAGTGCGTGAGCACGAAACTCGGAGTAACAGGGAATTTTGTCTCTTCGTTATATCTTCTTATTCAAAGCTCTACACTTTAGAAGTGTATTGAGCACTGTTTAATGGCATTAGCCACTTTATTACACATATATTAATATTATTATATTATTTATATAAGATATTTACAGTAAGAAAGAGACGTAATATAATAATAGGACAATAACTAGACTTTTGGAGGGCATATTGTTTATTTGTGGCCCGAGTAGCATCATTTGCGCCCGAGCGGAGCGAGGGTGCAAATGATGCTACGAGGGCCACAAATAAACAATATGCCCGACAAAAGTCTTGTTATTATCATTATCATCAATATACAAGGTCATATCATGAAGAGTCTATGGCAATAAAATAAGCTTGATCTTTAATAAGTATGTTACTGAACTTAAGTACACTCTAACTTGTACAAAAGCACAATTTTGGCTTTTTAATAGAAAAGTGACAAAAAATAGTCTCGTCAATGTCCCCTAGCCAAAAAATAAACTTAATAATCAATGTATAGAACCAAATTTCGATTCAATTTAACATCAACTGTTAAACTCGCGCCACCTTTACACGCGCTTTCTGATTGGACAATCGCAGTCGTACGACGTCTCCTCAGCCAATCAGGAGCAGGGCGGTAAATGAATTTGCCGCCCGCACACGGTCATTTATGCCCGCTGATTAGATGCTTTGATGAGGGCAGTTTGCTATTTGGCCGCGTATATTGATGATAATGCTGTTTAATATTCACGTTTCCGTGAAATCCGGAAAATCCGTCTTTTCCGCCATCTCAGGTAAACTTTTCATGGCTTAATGTATTCCCCTCATACTGGAAGTTCTTAGGCTTCAAACTTCTGTACTTGAGGTGTGGAAAAGGTGGATTTCCCGGATTTCACGGAAATGTGAATATTGAACAACCATAATTACATTACTTGTCTTTATTCCTGTAAGTATCTTTAGAAGTTATACAACAGATGTTCCGGTTAAGTTTGTTCCGTTTGGTGTGCAAGTATAAACCTTCTAAGTGTAGTCCTTTCGCCATTATCATCAGTGACAAGTTTTACCGGCCTAAAAGTTTAAAAGAGAGCACACAATTAGGTCGCAAATCTCACCAACAAAAGGTCTGAAACTGTGAGTTGAGCCGGAAAGGGAAAAGGAACTGAAATTTTGGGAAACGATCTCAGTCTGTTTTCTATTTTTGAGTTGAAAGCTATAACAAAACACTTAATAACTGGTCCTGCGAGAAAAAATGAGTTATGTTTCCCCTCGACCTCAAAACCATCAAAACTCAATGTTTCCCTTGGGGCTAGTCATTTAGTGCTTATTGTGGAGGCACAACCTCGTTCCAGCCTTTTCCCTAGCTTGCGGGCGGGGCTAGAAAAGATCCTGACATCGGCTGGTCACGAGTCTACTTAAATATTCATGAAAACACTAATGT
>JAHPZR010025580.1:12500-23244 GCA_019787425.1 Platygyra sinensis
TAAGTTTATCGTGCATCTGATCATGTAGGATTAGAAATCTGTGCAAGGAAGCTTAAGAAACACACAAGAATGTTTATCGCCACATCACTGTCACAGAATTCCTCTCTAGGCGAGCTGTTTGAGGTATTAAAAGTGTCTTTCACTGTGTTATTGAGAAAAAAAAAACATCAGATAGTTTACACGAATCCAGCGTTCGTCCAAAGGAGAACGCTCTATTGGCATTCTCTGCAAGTACAGGAGGAAGACCGGCGTACATCATTGCAAAGGAAATGATCGAGCAACTTCGTGAGACTGGCATGAACTGGACAAGTACTGCAACTTGCTTTGGAAATTCCGACCAAACACTTTACAGAAAAAGGATCGAGGTAGGAGTGGAACACAATTTCACAGATATTACGGATGAAGAATTAGACAGTCAGATACAGCAGACCCTAAATGTAACGCCATATGGTGGGAAACCTATGTTAGAGGCAGTCTCATAGGTAGGGGTATAAATGTTACACGGTTCGGAATCAGAAAAAGCTTGAAGAGGATCCCGGATAGACTTCAGGAAGGTCAAACACTCAATAGGATTGAAGGTATGTTGTTGTGTTTAATTTTTTGTGCAATGAAAGTAACATTTAAAATTTGTATTTAATTAAAAGAAACAGATTAAGAAAATTCTATTTTTGTGTTCATTATGATGAGGTTCAGTCGTTTTATCTAATTATAGTTCTTATGTAAAGGACTGGTATTTCTCTACATGTATATCTAAGCGAATTCGCTAGAAGGTGGCCGCTAAAATTTTCCCTTGAGCACGGGCGCAGCCCGTACTCAAGCCATATTGGCCGCTCAAAATGCAGGGGGGTCGCCGTCAAGGCCTGCATTTCCAAGCAGCCATGGGACAGTTCTAACAGTAGGTGGGTGGCCCTGAGTTGTGTGTCAAAAGCATAGGACTGAGAGGGTTGTTCCTTTGAGACTTTCACTTCAGTTAGAGTATGTGGTCTCTTTGAGTGAGACTTTACAGTGTAAGATGTCTTGGCGATTTTTCCCGGGCTATTGTAGGCCTCAATGATGGCTTGCTATTGATCACCAATTAGAGTGAACCCGCAGTGTGCAGTGCGTGGGTGATTGGCAGTTGTGCGATCAGAGCAAAGAGGTTGGCAAGGGGGGGGGGGGACTTTTGTACTTTCAGACGGCAGCGGAATTTGCTTGTTTTGACGATTTCTACAGGCACCTTTTGACAAATCCGGTTAGATATCTGCACGATTTTCTCCAGAATGGTATTCTGTGAGCCAGGCCAAGTAAATCGAGTGTCATCAGCTGATTTTTTTATTGAATTTTAGGCGTTCGGTCCTTGAAATCTGAGCGGCGAATTCGCTAAAAGGTGGCCGCTGAAGTTTTTGCTTTAACACGGGTGCACCCGTGGTCAAGCCACTGTGGCCGCTCGAAATGAAGGGGGTTACCGTCAAGGCCTGCATTTCCAAGCAGCCCAGGGACAGTTTTAGCAGTGGATGGGTGGCTCTGAGTTGTTTGTCCAAAACACAGGCCCATGAGGGTTGTTCTTTTGAGATTTTGACAACAGTTAGAGTATTTGGTCTCGTTAAGTGAGACTTTACAATGTAGGATGCCTTGGGGATTTTTCCCGGGCTATTGTAGGCCTGAATGACAGTTTCCTATTGATCAACAATTAGAGTGAATCCACAGTGTGCAGTGGGTGGGTGATTGGCATTTGTGTGACCAGAGGAAAGGAGCTGGCAGGGGAAGGGGGGTGTTTTTTGTGACGGCAGCGGAATTTGCTTGTTTTGACGATTTCTGCGGGCACCTTTTGACAAATCCGGTTAGATATCTGCGCGTTTTCTTTAGATTTGTTCATGAATATATGAACATTATATGGAGCTGCTAAGCTCTATATTTGTATCCCACTGTCAAGCCATACTTGTAGGTTCATTTCCGAGGTAAGTTTTGATGCAATATAGTGAGTTCAGGTGGATTTTACTTGTTGACATTCTTGACTTTAAAGGAGAACGGAAGGTGAAAAACGAAGTTATTTATACATATTTGCAACCAAGCAAATAATTTTTATTAAGTGAAAATTGCAATATTTGTCCGTATTTGTCCTTTCTTAACGCGTTCTGGCTGCGAAATAGCTCCTGACATTCACACGATGTAAGTCCGCATTTTGGCCGCCATGTTGAGGGCTGCGCTGCATGGCATGACGTCATTCCGATCACATTCTTTCGCGCAAAAATATAATTCTCTTGCTCGTAAGTGCCCGGGAAAAATGGCTCACTCCATAGCCGTAGGCTATTAAAGTAGATCCCCTATCGATTCTAAATTAAAAGAGGAATTAGTTTTCATCGCCTTCCGTTAAAAGGTAAAAGTCTTTAAATAAGCAAATGGCTTGCTCAGATAAAGAGAGAAAATTTGCCTCAAATGAAGCACTGTCACGTCTGTTTCGAACACTTTAAGCCCACTTGTTTTGAAAGTGAGTACCGCCGGTACCCACTTTCAAAACACGTGGGCCAAGCAATTTGAGCAGACGTCGATAAAACGAGGATCCCGTTCCAACTTTGTTTCAACACACAAAAAAGTTAATTTAAAGGTCGTCCAGCTAGCGCCGAAGAAATAGAGCTCTACAAGACGAGGTAACTGATATAATCTGACATGACCTTTTGGCCGTGGGCTACTTTTCTGGCGAGCAAGCTTTAAACAAATTATCTTTCGTTCACAAATTCGTATTTGTTAGTTTAGGCCCTCAAACAAATATTGGATGCCTGCGATAGTAATTCGCAAGAGTTTGAGTAATCCAGGGGGCCAATTTAATAAAGAAATTACTCTTGTAATCTACAAGTCGCACCATTGTTTTTACAACCGCTGACGAAAACCAGTTTAATAAACATCGTTACAAGTCCAGGTTACAAGGGTCCGACCTGTAATTACAGATGTAGCGCTACACGTGTAAAAAATGGTGAGTATCAAATTTAATAAAACTTTTACAAGAGCCCGACTTGAAGTTTTACAAGAGTTCAACTTGTAAACCAAAAGCGCAACATACAAGTCGCATGATACTTGTAAATATTGATTACGACTTGTAAAACAGATGAGCTCCTTTGACGTCAAATTATCGGTCATTACCTAGGAATTTTTAATTTCATTTTAACTCACTGCGTTCGCACACATAAAACTTATTTGCTAAACCGTTATAGGAACTTGCACAACACGACAACCACAGTCAAATAGGTTGGTAACTCACGGAGAGCCAATATAAGCTTTATTACTGTATTCGAGCACTATGTGTATAAACGGTCACATTGCTTTTAGTCCACAGAAATACGATACGCGAAGCTATATCCTTACTAAGCTAGTACACTTGCACAATACATATGATACGGTTAAATTATAATGAAAGCACTGATTATAATCATACAAAACTTGGCTGTAACTAAAAGATAGCAAAAACGTTCGCGTGTCCTACCACGCGTGGAAACTTAATGATAGCAATTAAATACCTAGGCTAGATGAAACTGAAAGCCGTGCAGATATATCTTCTTGAATATACAAGTCTTTGGCGTAATCGGATTTCCATCGCCCGTGTAATTTTAATAACCTGTCTGATACAGGGCCGCTAGGTGAATTTACGGCAGCGGTTGCCCCACCAGACCTAAGACTGTGTAACCCAAAAAGTTTGGAGTCGTAACCTAGAGCCTTGAGAGCTTCCAAAAAGATTTCTCGACACCTAGAATACGAAATTCCTTTGTTCCCTAAAACATAAGTATTACAATTTTTCTGAAATACTAACTGCCTGATTAGGAGACCGTCTGCATTATGGTCCATTCTTGCAGCAGACATATACCTAAGGACCATATTAACTGGACAAGTGGCATTGTCCGTTCTAGCAATAATAGCTTTATTACCTTCCCTGTAGACATCTGTTTTACTACTTGGTATAACAATGGACATATGGTCATCTGCGAAAGTTATATGCGAAGCTTTGATATTTGCTAACTCATTGAATCTGAAGAAACCTGCAAAACCTAAGAGAACTATGACTGAAATTCGCAGATCTTTTAGATTAGCGTCTACCTTGCCATGTCTAGCAACTATTTTCTTGACCATATCAACAGAGAGAGGGAGCTTCCTATTCTTCCGTTGTGTGCCATTACGTTTCGCGGCCTCAACAACATTTCTACATACTCCGGTTTTCAAAGGATTATTACTACAAGTTACATCTACTACATCGTGTAGCCAAACTAATGCAGCATAAGCCA
Organism: Platygyra sinensis; assembly: GCA_019787425.1. Taxonomy (NCBI): domain Eukaryota; kingdom Metazoa; phylum Cnidaria; class Anthozoa; order Scleractinia; family Merulinidae; genus Platygyra; species Platygyra sinensis. The sequence goes on from JAHPZR010025580.1 coordinate 16,751, forward strand.
TACTAACAGTGCTGGGAGAACCAGTCTTCCTGTGAAGTTGAGACAAATAGGTCGCTACAACAATAGGCTCTAGTGGCAAAACGAATTGAACCTTAACATCATTGCACCAACGCATAAATTTTCGACACTCAAGTAAATATCTATTCATTGTCGAAGGTTGTCTGGCTTTAAACTGATCAGTAATGAGGCGCAGCTTGAAGGGAGCTAAAGATCCATAGAGACTTGCCCAACAGGACTGAACAGAGATGGCCTGTTGAGGAAAACAAAAGGAAAAACACATAACAGAGGGGTGTAGAAGTGGAACAATCTTACTCACTGATTCATGGCTAAACGGAAATAAGTACTACAACCCGGGTGCTATTAGTTCTCAACACAACTACATTCATTAAATGAAGATCAAAAAAGGCCAATAAATAACACAGCACTATTGGAGTGCTATTCGTTATCGACACAACTTCTGTACATCGACACATGGCCCGAAATAAATACCTCAACACTGGTAAGGTGCTATTCGTTGTCAGCACATCTACCTCATATATAATGATCAAAGTGAAATAAATAACGCAACACTGCCAAGGTGCTATTCGTAGTCAGCACAAATTCCACTCGCTAGATTGTGGCCGAAAGGCCAACCTTTCAGATTCTTATCCCGAAGGAACGAAATTCAATCTTAAAGCCACTACATATCCCGGAGTAGTTGGTGAACCCAGAATAGAATTGTGATTTCGCCCGTGCGTCAAAGCTTGAGGCATAGACAAAACTCTTAAATCCTGGATGAAACCGCAATAAATATTGGTTAACAGGGGCCAAAACACGGCTGACTTCCACAGTGGAACAATAAGGGTGCCCTTGGCTCCCTGACTATACATATAGGCAAGCGTTCTGGGAATAAGATAAACTGGCGGAACCAGCCAGCAGTTCTCAACTTCCCACGACTGCATAAATGCGTCAATGCCCGACGTTCCCGGGTTCCAAAATCTAGAAAAATATCTGGTGATTTTTCTGTTGTAATACGTGGCAAAACAATCCACCGTATGGGGACCCCAAAGACTATCTAAGTCTTTGAAGACGTCCTCGGTGACCTGCCAATCGTCAAAATCCACCAGTTTGCTAATAAAATCTGCCCTGGCATTGCAATCCCTAGGAACCCATTCAATATCCAAATGAATGCTGTGTTCGTAACATATCTTGAATATTTTTAAGGCAAGCATGTGTAACTCGAGTTTCATGCTACCGACCTCAACGATTTTGGCAGTGGCCTGGTTATCGGTATACCACTTAACATGTGATGAACTTAAAATAGGAAGGCAAGACAGAAGTGAGAATTCAATTGCACTTAATTCTCGCCACGTAGAACTTCTACTCCTTTCGTCCTGCGTCCACATTTTGTGGCAAACATGTTCGCCGTCATTGATATAAGAAACAGCTCCGCAGGCAATATTACTAGCATCTGAAAAAGTTACTTTCTGAGGTTTGCGGAAAACAAAGCAGTTTTTAAAATTGCGTAAATGGATATTGTCCTTCCAGAAAACGATTTCATCCTTACAATACTCGTCTAAAATCATAGGTGTATCCCAATGCTCAGCAATAGCAACTGTCATCTGACAGTGTCTGGTAGTAATTCTGGGTAAATTTCCAGTAACCGGACATGTAGACATAACTTTCCCGACAAATGATGACAATTGTCTAGCCGAAATTGTGCATTTTTGAGCTTCAATAAAAGCCACACAATCAACGATACCTTGGACCCTCCTGGGTGTAATACTAATGGTACCAAGAGTGGAGTTCCAGACCAATCCTAACCAAGTAATAATTTGCGTTGGTTCCCAAATTGACTTTTCGCTATTTGTTATAAATCCGGCTAAATGTATGTCAGAACGAACCCTACTAGCTATAATATTTGCTGAATTATAGTCGTCAGCTATGGACCAGCCATCGTCTAAAAATACCGCGATGTAAATACCGTTAGCCCTCCACCATCCAACCAAAGGGCGGAGTATCTTTGTAAAGATATAAGGAGCTACAGAAAGGCCAAAAGGAAGAACTGTGAAAACGTAAAACCGCGTCTCCCCTTGAAACTCCCATGAAAAACCTAAGAATGTTTGATGTGGTTGGAAGATCTCGACGTGATGATAGCCACTCTTAAGATCAAAAGAAAACATATAGCCATTCTTACGAAACATAAGAGAAGCAATTTTCCAATCATCGTACTTAATCCTCAGTTTCTTAAGGAAATGATTAACATATCTTAAATCAAGAATTAACCTTTTCTTTCCATTAGGCTGAACGGAAACCGACAATGGATTGACGACAAGGGGTTTGCAAGACAATTGCTTTATGCGTTCGGACTCCAGTAGCTCAGTGATAGAATTCTCTACGAAGTCAATATTTTTCAGGGCAGAAGCGTTGTTCTTTGAATAATATGCAGGCGGCACATCCCAGAAAGGCAAGCGATAACCAAATTTAATTACGTTTAATATGAAGGATGAAGCACCTAAAAATACCCAAAATTCTAAATTTTTCTTTAAATTGCCCTTTACATTGTTATTCCGTCCTAGATCTTCGTCGATTTCAAAACGATTCAGTACCTGAAGTACATCCGTAAACTTGTCGTATTCCTCATGAATGTCCGATTCCCTTAAGTCCGGTTCCTGAAGCGTTTGTGGTGGTGGAGGCTGGGGCAAAGGCGGTCGACTTGTACTGGCCGAAAGGGCGGGGGTAGAAGCTGGAGGCCCTGCAATCTTTGGCCCAGTGACCTGGCCTTCCACACCTGAAGCAGTCCCCATGTGCATAAGAGCTTGGACGGCCTGCGGGTGTCAAGATGGGACGAAAATATGAATAGTTAAGTAACAACAAATAACAACCAAAGAGCAAAACTTGCTAATTAGCACAAAAGAAAAGGAGGGGCGGGCGGGCGGGAAAGCAGAATACAGTAGAGCTATATTGGTGACGCGAGAAGTGAAATAAGCACACGGCTACTGGACTATATAGCAGTATATGCTATGACACCTTACTCCCATGTGGTACAGAAATCAGTGTTGCATACTTGACAGGTATTACGTAACAGTAATGCACACGAAGGTGAGATATAAAACAAAGTGTGAGCACTGACGTTCCGTAATCAACTCCTATAGAAAATACATTTTCATTTTAACTCACTGCGTTCGCACACATGAAAATTATTTTCTAAACCGTTATAGGAACTTGCACAACACGACAACCACAGTCAAATAGGTTGGTAACTCACGGAGAGCCAATATATATAACACGAGAAAAACAAAGCACCTGAGAGAATAACAGGAAGAATATAAAGTAAAAACAATAGCGATACAAATACCACGAAAAAGATGATGATCCGGCGTGCCCAGGTTGGGAGTTGTACAACGCTTCTTATTGCTCTGCTGCTGTCGCTCCCTTTCTTTCTGTTTCCTTTTCCTATTAGCTGCGGCTCTAGCATTGCGAATTTTCTTGTCGTCCTCATCGTCCGAGGCGATATCTTGGGATTCATATTCTTGAACTGCGTCCCAGCCGGCTTCACTCGAGTCTGCGAGTTTGATAAGCTTCTGTCTCTTGTGCAACAGCGCTTTGGCTTGGTCCGTTAAGTGAGCCACCTTCTTGTGGTCCTTCTGGGCGTTTGCTTCTTTGATTTTTCCCACTAATTCTTCAAGCTCGGCGTTGAATACGAACTGCTTCTGGTTACTTTTGAATTTGAACTTCTCTGCCTGCAAATCAACTTTTTGTTTTTCTTCGAGCTCTTTGCCCTTCTGTTCCAAACGGTTTTCAAGATATGTCTTGAAGAGAGAGAACACTTCATCAATCCCTTGCGATGTGGGAGGATCTGTTGGCGGATTGTTGGGAATATCTGACTGTTCGTGAAGATCGTCCGGTCCGCTTCCAGGCATAGCTCACAAAAAACGAACTGGACGAAAGCAGAATACAGTAGAGCTATATTGGTGACGCGAGAAGTGAAATAAGCACACGGCTACTGGACTATATAGCAGTATATGCTATGACACCTTACTCTCATGTGGTACAGAAATCAGTGTTGCATACTTGACAGGTATTAAGTAACAGTAATGACACGAAGGTGAGATATAAAACAAAGTGTGAGCACTGACGTTCCGTAATCAACTCCTATAGAAAATACATGAGAGACGGCTTTTTGACATTGAAAATCCAAGGGAATTTCGTCTTCCTGTGGACGCCTTCATCCACCTTTTGGAATTTTAAATAGGCCCGTAGATTTTGGAAAGTTAGCAGGGATATTTTTTAAAAATTTGCACTTGTAAAAATACATGTGCATTCAAGCGGATTTTAAAATTGTAACGCTACAATTGTAATTTACACTTGTATCCTGACTCGGGATACACGTGTAAATTTCAGTTTGGAAAATTCTTTTATTAAATCCTTTTATTTACAACTCGGACGTTACATGTGTAAAAAGTACAAGTGTAATTTCTTTATTAAATTGACCCCAGAGCGAAAGTCGCACTTGTAATTGCCGTGACAATTTGCTTTCACGCCGCCGATCGTGGTGTAGCTACACAGAGATGTCAGTCGCTTCTGTTTATTAATTTCATTTCGCAGAACCTACAAGAAATTTAGGCAACGGCCGTGTGTGTAAAATGCAATTGACTCAGTTCAATGAACGCGGAGAAATTCTTTCACTAAGTCTAGAGTTACTAAAAAGATTCGTAGTTGGAGTAGTATGGAAGGGACCACGGTTTCCGGATTTTTGCGCAGGAATCTCATTAATTTGCGCAGGAATAAATTAACGTCACTGACGTTATAGGTTATTGTGTTGATCTCATGAATAAAATGCTGTGGTTTCTCATTAACGTGCTGAGGATGATGTCATGTTCTATCTTAGGCTTAGTAACGGGTTCTGAACCGGTTTGACAGGTTTTTAACGGGTTTATCAAGTTCTAGTTTTAGCTTGCAGAGATAACCCGTTTGACAAGTATTTGACCGCTTTGTTCGTAAGCGCATAAAAGCGCGCTCACTACCGAGTGCGTCATTCACAAACTGTGAGATTGAGTAGCAGTCATGGCTTTCAACCAGTTTTTCACAAACATTAACCTTCACTCCAGCAATAAACCTCAGTTAACGGTGGACGAAGCTAATGAGGACACTATCAGCGCGATTGATCAATTGATGAACGAATATTCTCAGCGCGAAGCACTTGTAAGTATTGTTCTCTTACATAAGTCTTAAACCATTACAGTTTTGAATTTGTATTCGTTTTCAATCTCACTCTTAACTGATCATAATTTTTATCATTTAACACAGACACCCGGCAATGAGGTTCCGACTGCAAACGTGGAAAATGAATTTTACTTTCTCGATTCGGTGAGTTTATTTTGGGTTTGTTTAACATATTTTGTAGCACGACAACATACTCTGAACGGTTGATTTAACACGCACCGTTAAGCAAGTGTAATTATGCGTGTTACTTTGACTTAAATTTGCATCAAACACTCCGTTAACAACACAATGAAATAAAAGCGATGTGTGAATAAGTCTAGTTACTGTCAACCATGTAAATAATCGGAATAAACAAACTTATTCGAAAAATCTTTTGCTTTACAGTTTACGAATGCTGATCTGCGAGAAATCGACGATATGGAACGCACAGCGCTGAAAAATAGAAGTCGCTTTTCATTTATTCAAAAACCCCGAGGTCAAACCAAAGCTTGGATAAGAGGTCGAAGAATTCAAAAAAGACATTCACGACCCCGAGAGTGGTTTATACACTGGATAAATGAGTTTGAGAGGAAGGAGGCTGAATCTCGGGAAAGAGAGGAACAAACAAAGAGGAAGACGGAAGAATTAAGAGAAAAAGATCGACGGTATTCTGAAAAACTGAGAAATGGAACTCCTGAAGAACGGGAGCGCGAACGTGTATTTCAACAGGAAAAAAAGAGGAATGGAGGATATGTCACTGATATCATGGAAAGGCGACGGTGGGGATTTGAGTGAGATATTACCCGACTGGTTTATGAAAATATCTGTTAAGTTTTTTATCTGACCTCTCAGCTTTTCTAAAGAGAGAGAGAAGTTCGGAACGCTAATTAAATTTTCAACACGCGACAGTAAATATTTTCGAACAGCACGTTTCTCTTACGTTTCTCAATGTTTTAAAAGTTTGTTTTTAGCACGCTTCCGTTCGACATTTAAAGTTCTTGTATACGGTTTTTTCTCGCTTGTAAATAGTTGTAAAATAGATTTCGTTTCGTTAAAAGTTGTAAATAAATCATTGGCAGAATTGAATCATGGCTTGTTGTCTGTCTAGCCACGCGCGCGTGTTCCACGCTCGCTCGGGGAAAACACAACGCTAAAATGTGGCGTTTATGGCGCTTTTGGCGTTTCTGGCTGTCGTCGCGTATTAAATTATCGATAAATGTTGTGTCATAAACAGTTTTGTTCAGTTGGAATTCAGTTGAAATATGTATTGGTGAATTTTGCTCCTCAATTTGTATACGGTTTTTCTCGCT